>VMDR010038039.1:0-10077 GCA_007922815.1 Macrotus californicus | reverse complement strand
ACCTTTTTAGGATGCAAATGGCATTTGCTTTCACTTTAAACTCTCATGGATTCTTAACAACCTGACATCTTTCTAGTATGTCTTCATCCTATATTTAAATTTTCTTGCCAAGTAAGAACATCACAACCCATGAGTCTAAGCATCAATGCGTTATTTTGTCTTTGTTTAACCAAAACTTTGCTTTGTTTACCTTGAAAATATCCAAACTTATGGATACATTAACTTTGTAAACATTGGTCATATTGGTCATTTTGAAATTATTCTTTTTTCTTGTAAAACACAAATGTAAATTTATTGTGTTAAAAATAAATTCTGCTTTATCATGTACTGATATGGTCTTCCTCTCACCTCATAGTGAATATTAAGGTAGCTGCATTTTGACCAAATGTAATCAGTGTCCTGCATCACTCAGCACATTATTACAATTACACACATAATTGTATACACGCCACACCCACCCACCCTCATTCAATAGGTATTTGAATGAGTGATTCAATGAACGAGCTATCCTGCTAACTTAGTGGGTACTCAAGGCTGAGGAAAGAGGCTCTCACATAATAAATAACTCTTTTAAAAATTAACATGAGCATTAGCACATAAGACCTGAGGTTGAGACCGGAGGTCTTCCTATTGTTTAGCAGATTTTCCACGTTTTGGTGTCATGTTTCTGTTTGTTTCTTCTTATTTTTTCTAATGCTTAACTTATTACAAATTTCAGAACTGACAAACCTAAATAGTTTTTCTCAGTAAAGCATTAATCCCTTTCCACCATAACAAAATAGAATATGTTTAACGTTGTTTAACTAAACAAGGAAGAATTATTAATTTTGCCCTCTCTCTACGCATGCTAAATTCACATCTTTGTCTGATTTACTTGCATCTGTTTTATTTTAGTCTGGTCAAGAAAACAATAAAATCTTGAACTGTACTACAAAACAGCAGAAATGTGAGTGAATCAGTGAACTACCATCCATTTAAATATTTATTTTTGAAATGAATATTGTTACAAAGAACCCCTATAACTAATTCTAAGGGAGATGGGAATGTGGGGGTACCTATGTGCAGAGTGCTTTATAGCTCTCCATTTCATAGATTTCATGTTGAATAAAATAATTTGCAGCACACTGATTCTTTCCAGGCAATTTTCCAAATTGTCTAAGGCAAACTCACCACTGTTTATGTTAAAATATTTGAAGTTTAAAAGTCATAGTGCTGCCCTGGCTGGTGTGGCTCAGTGGATTGAATGCTGGACTGGGAACCAAAGGGTCTCTGGTTAGATTCCCAGTCAGGGCGCGTGCCTGTGTTGCAGGCCAGGTCCCTATTAGGGGTCACTCAAGAGGCAACCACACAGTGATGTTTCTCTCCCTCTTCCTCCCTCACTTCCTCTCTGTAAAAATAAATACATAAAATCTTTTTAAAAAATCACAGCGTTATTGCATTCAAGTATGTTGCATAAAGGTCTTAGCTGTTTATCTAAATAAATCAGTAATTTTACTTAATATAAATTATATACATATATTAGCATTTAAAATAGCATTTAAAATGATTCAATGTATTCACAAGATTTATACTACACAACATTATTATTAAACTAAGAATATCCTTGAACAAAGGTTTGGGTCATTGAGTATTCTCCTCATTCTAGGACCCACAGCATGTCTTAACTGTGTTCCTAAAACTAATTTTTAAATTGAATTGTATTATAGAGATCTGAATAACAGTATAAAAATACAGACATAATTGTTGCACCATTTGCACCCCATAAAACCTGTAAATTTTCTAATTCAAAAGGAACTAAGTTATTAAGGTTTATGATCATTACTGCTTCATAATGATTATATTTAGATCAATATTGATAATAGTTCTAGATTTCTCATCTTCTAGGGTAAAAAAATATATAATAATTTCTGTCTAACTAAATCTGCAGCTACATCCTCTTCCTGATTTGGAATGAATAGTAATTGACAACTTCAACATTTAAGACTAGGTTTCCAAAATTTTTCATAAAAAGCTTTCTGTCACATTACCTTGAGCTTCACCAAAAACTTGGAAGTGTCTGAAACACCTAGAATAAGAAACAGAAGTTAACTGCCAAGGAAAAATTTTTCTCATTTATCATGTAACTAATTAATTATAATAAAAATCAATATAATATCATACTTTCATTTTCACTGACGTTTAAAGTTTATTTTCATGGCAGCCTGCAGCTTTAGGTGCTGCCACTGACGACCGGAACTGAGAGTGAACAAGACCCAGTCCTTTCTTCTCACATGTCCCCACCTGGAGTACAAATGTCTCTTGTCCCCCAAGGGGTTTCATACACCTGGTCAAAAATACAGATACAAAATAATCTAGAGTCTCTTGAGAAGAGAGAAAAGCAACAAAGAGAAGACAATTACTTTCGGGACTGTTTTATTTTGTACACATATATGGTGAGAGAGGATCTTGTGTTTAAAAAAAAAACTAAAGTGAAATTACAGGCGTGAAAGGAAGTTATGTTTGAAAACTAAGATAATTCTTAAAAAAAGTAAGGTATTTCTGCTTTTGGCTACGAAAGAATAACAGAGTCCTGAATTAACCTTCATCCATAAACAACTAGAAAACTGGTCAAAATATAGACAACATCTATTTTCAGAAACTGGATCATTGGCAGTACAGTTAATGGTCCCTGAGGAGAAAAAAGAATAAGTTGACCTTCTTGCTTAGAGGTAATTTCTGGGCTGCAGTTATAAGAATGAAGAAACCTAAATAAGCCTGGAAATCTCACTGAGTTGGGGAGATAGATATCCCAATTTGAGGAGGCTATCTGTAGTTGTTAGAATTTTCAGGATGAAGTATCTAAGAATAAGGAACTTCATAGAGAAAGGGCTACAACAATCTGACAAGGGATCCATGTTCTTTGGCTGAATACCAAATACACGTGAGGAATGTGAAGCCCATGAGTCCAGACTAAACACATATTTCAGGGGAAGAAAAATTATACTGGAACTATAAGATAAGTAATTCCCCAAACTCACACACAGCTGGGAGTTGAGTTCCTATCTGCTACAGAAGAGATGCTTTGTGGAATAGATGAAACATTTAGAAGGCTCTACATCTCAGAATGGGGCTAAAGTAGCCCAGAATAAACTTTATTCTAGACTTTCCTTAAAATGACTTTAAAAGATGCCTCAAAAATCAAAGTTATACAATGAAGATCAAGCCTGATAATCTTTAAAGGAATACAGCAAAACCCAGTAGTCAGCAACCAAAAATTCACAATGTTTGGTACCTGTTTTGAGAATGGAGGTGATTAGGATTATGATTGAGATAAGCCATTTATTACTGAGCCATAAACTACATCAAAAACACAAAAGGAGAGGAGAGTAATGATATCAGACATTGTCACATCAAAGGATTTAGTAGTTTTTCAGTATGAAATTCTTGGGTAATCTGATTGTACAAAGGTTTGATTACATTTATAGGAATTTGAGAACTGTTCAATTATTAAACATCCATGCAGCACATGCTATATTCCTTGTTTGCTGGTGATGGAATTATATGGTGGTGTGGTGCAAAATATATAAGGCACAGATACCACTGGTGAGGTTATACCCATGGCAGCCCCCGAATATAGAGGCTCTGAGTTGGTGTGTAAATCAACAGTGAATAGTATTTTACATAGAAAACATTTGCATATAATAATCTTTAAATCCCCACCCTATACATACTTGTAGTTGTTATAAAGTTATCCCTATTAATCAAAACTCCAAGATTTAGCATTTTGATTAAAACAAAACAAAGCAAAACTGAGTTTTTCTCATTAAAGATATTGGATTGATATAACCTTAGAATCAAAGAAGCTAGAACTAAAGGGAATTTTAGAAATCATTTAGTACAGTGGTATTGAAAGATGCCAGGTGGCTGCTCCAGGTGGCTTAAGGGAGTGGTGGCAGTGGTGGGGGCAGATTGGCTGAGCAGGTGGCCCCCTGGTGCACCCAGAGCTGTCAAATACCCTAGTGGTTGATGGGGTAGGGGCAGGCAGGGGGGAGCAGTGCTCTCTGTTTCCCACTTAGTTAGCATGGTTTTCCATATTATTTGCTCAGCCTTGAAGACATTTGAATGTGCAAAGCTTACATTATAGCCTCACCTTCCTCCTGGCTGGTTCTTCCTTTCCTTTCAATGTACAACCACTAACAAAGAAGGTTCATATCACCATTGGTTGATTCTTCATGGCACAAAAGGAATTGTCACCTTAAATAATTTTTACTTGAACTCATTAACATCCTATGCTATTTTATGTCAATGAGTTTCATGTTCTGTCTTTAGACAGAAACTATTAGTGCAGATTTGTAAAATTGTTTTTACTCTAATAACATTATTTGTGATAGCTGAAATTATGGATTGAGACTTGGAAGTCCGATCTGTCTCACTTGCTTTAGATTTCTCACAGGTAATAGGTAAGTTCTACCGGCAATATAAGCACAAAACTTTCATCAGACTTAGGAAAAGAAAGGAACAAAACTCATTTAATTGGACAGGAATGAAAGGTGAAGAAATGGTTTCAACTTCTTTCTTGCCTGCTATGCTGTCCAATATGGTAGCCACCAGCCACGTGGGGCTATTTAAATTTACATTAGTTAACATTTTTTTCAAAATCAGTTCTTCGGTAGCGTTAGCTACATTTCAAGTGTTCCACAGTACTTTCCTTGACAGCTGAGATATAAAAGATTTCCATCATTATAGAAATTCTATCAGATAGCACTCACCTAGAGAAATACTGTAAATTGACAAAAATTGCTTCTCATCTGTAGGCATGAAATCTTACTTTCCCTCTGTCTCTTGTCATGGTAAGGGAACTGTCACTCTGTGAAAAGAAAATCTACTGCATTTGTTTTCCTTCTGACATTCCTTCAATTGTCACATCTTCCGGTCTGCCTTACAAACTTCAAATGGTTCATTCTTCCTGTTCAGTCTGCGTGTTAGACAAGAGACCTCAACCATTTCCATCAATACCCTTGTACCCTGCTAAGTAAAACAACTCTAATATTGGCTATAAATTGTCATTCTGTGTTGAGAAAACATTTGATTATACAAATATCAGGAAAAAGCTTCCTGATTTTGATGAGTCTCCAGTAAATATCCTTGCCCTAAAATACCTACCTCCCAAGCATTTGGTCACAGTGCCTGACATCCCAGCATGCTCCTGAAATTTTTCAGTTTTTCCCAAGTTTGTTATAAAATGCAAATTCCTGGCTACTGCATATCAATCTGTTTTCCATAAGTAGCTATTTGTAAGCTAACAGCTTTATCCTCCTAGGCTTACAAAACCTGGAAGGGAAAGGGCTTTGGACACCAAGGGGAATGGTTTGTCAGGGGAGCTTCCGTGAAAATGCCAGGCTGCTTCTGAAAATGGAGACTTCCTCGCAACAACAGACAAGACCAGAAACACGAAGATGCTGTCTGCAGCACTATGGGGTAGAACAAACCTGGCTTTGAACAACATTCTCTTCTGTGCTCTTGGACATATCACTTAACCTGTCTGAACTTTGGTTTTCTGACCTTAAAATGGGTCTAAAAGTAACCTATTAGGACCCTAAAAGATGTGTACAGAAGGCTTAGCTCTGTAGGAAGCACAGATTGAGAATGATAAAAGGAAGTTATTGCTGGGATTACCCACTGCCTCTTTGTCACTTTTAAGGTTTGTAAACCTTTGGTTTCAAAATAAAAATGCTGAAGTGACTCAGTGACCTTTCTTGCTGCTTCGAGTACTTGAGAGTAAGTCGGACAGTGCCAGAGACTGAGTTCAGTAGACTTAAAAGGGTCTAGAAGGTTTCTATGGTGTATGTGGTGACCACTGAGAACTGGAGCAGAGAGTCATCAAATCATTATCCAGAAGTGCTGAAAAAGGAACTTGGAAAGTTAGGATAGAGATAAAATGTAGGGCTTGGCAGAAGTTGCCTTTTTTTAAAAAAAAATCTAGCAGATTCCATCAAGGACTGGAATCAGAAAGAATGAGTTATTTTCCTCATTGTCTCAGTTTCTGATTTTATACAAACTCTAAATATTCTTTTCAATTACAACCAAAAAAATAAGTGCATATTGGGTATCTAATTGTGTTATAAAACAGGCATATCCTTAGCTTTAGATTTTTGTTTTCAGTCTAGAGGGACAGAAGTATTTAAATAAAAATTTTTATAAAGTAACATGACATGAACCATGATATGAGGCAGTGTAGGATGCAGTAGGAGTACAGAGGTATCTGCTCATAAAAAAAAAAAAAGAGACAAAACAAAAAACAAACCTCCTCTGTAACATCCAACACTGACTGAGTGGGTGTCTCTCCATGCAGCTGTGCCTCAAAGCAATGGTCAATGTATTTAATTTATTGGAGTATTTCTTCTAAGTTCTTCCTATCATATATTTTAATAGAAATCACTAGAATCAAATTTAAGCATTTAAGTTATGACTGTCCCAGAAAATTGTAGTATTCTGTTACTTAATCAGTAATCAGTGATCAGTAACCTTACCATTATGCAGTCCATCAGAAGCATACCAATCAAATACATCTGATTGCTCCACCGCAGCCACAAAGTGGTGTTTAAGACCGTTGTTTATTTTTTTACTTTTACTTTATATGCAGTTGTAGCAACCTTTTCTGTTTGTTGTTTGTTTTGGCATTCCATAAAGGCTGACTGGTGGTGGCGAGTGAGAGATCTGAAGAAATCAGGCACTTTGGAAATAGTAGTGACCAAAGAAGAGCCTGGAAGAAACCTGAATTTTAAAAAAGAATACAAAGCAGATTTTGTTAATAATACTGCTGTTCCAATAGCAACATGGAACACATTTTTTAAACAACTTTCAAAGTGATCAGATTGAAAAAAGAAGCAAGCTTCCACTATTTGGAGTTTTCATTTATATGGAATATTACTTTTATTGGTGATGATTAATAAATGAGATATTAAGGGGGTCTGGGTGAAAAAAAACCTTATAACCAAGCAACATTATGGTGATTTCCAGAGGGACAGGAGAGTGGGGGGAGGTAAAGACTGCCACTATTTATTATCCATTTCCCTGCAGTTCAGATGTTTAAATGCCATTATACCAAAGCATTACAGAACTAACTGTGCTAAATTTTAACTTAGAGGATAATTGTTACTTAGAAATATCATTTATATGAGGGTTCTGCATAAAATTTTATTTAGGAAAGATTGCAATCTACTAAAATGTTTGAGAAATTTGCTCTACAACATGTCTACAATTTCATCACCAAACATGACAGTCTGCAGTATCTACTGTAATGCTAATTCTTCTACCAGAAATCCCTCCTTGTCATCCCGTTCCTCATGTTTCCACGTTCAATTTTTCCACAGCCATCAAAGTCTTTCCGATCCATCTAGCCAATGTTCTCTTTATTTTGTATCATGCTTATACAAAATATCATGTATTTTCTTCCTTGTTTCATTCATACTCCATACTAGTTTTTTTTCTTTTTTTGAGGCCAGGAATTGTGCCTCACTTTGTATTAGTTATTAAATGATCAATTTTAAAAGTAAGGCATTCAATACTAAGATTTCTGAAAATAAAAATACCATCACGTCGCACATATTTATAAACTCTTTGATTTAAGAGGCATACTTTTTTTAAAGCCCTGTTCAATGGCAAATGTTCTTTAATTAGTAAAGTATGTAAATTATGACAATTTCACAAGACATATTCAAAATTACTAATACTTTAGTGATTTGATAATATAAAAATAGGATTAGTGATAACAAGAATAATAAAAAAACATTAATTTATTGAATGCTTATCATGTGCTAGATCTTTCAATATATTTTTTTGCCTCATTCTCACAGTTCTCTAAAATGGGCAGTACCTCACTTTAAAGAACAGAAAACTGATCTTTCAAGAGATCAAGTCATTTGCTCAAGGTTTGAGTAAGTAGGAGAGTCAGGATTCAAATACAATCTGTGTGGCCCAAGATTTAAGGTTCTTTCTAGGTTGTCACACTATCACTCTGCATAGAAATAAGGAAAATAACAAAATAAATGGCATATGTATGAATTCTTCATGCAAGAAGCTTTTAATATTATTTTTCAATACATAGAATTTGAGACATTGCATGTTCATTATACAATTCTTGCTTTAGGATTTCCCAAGAAACAACATCCACTTGGACTGAAAACTGCCTTCCTCGGTTACTGCGCATTTCACGCTTCCTGGCTGAGGTGAAGACCTTACACCAGAGCAAGTGACAACCAAAGGCAAAAACTGATAACTAGAAATGTTATAGCATTAGTTACAGATGTGAACTTAAAACTTACACTGCTTCTGGGAGTAGAATAAGGAGAAAAAATACACAGTAAGTGTTAGTTAAATATAGATTTGTGAGCAACTCTGATATTCCTAATTGAGGAGTGATTAAAGCTAAATAATCCAACAACCAGAAACAGACTTCCTATCACAGCAGAAAGGATTAGAGATATTGATCAAAATGCTCTTGAAGTATATGAAAGTTTCAGATTTCTAGCTTGTGCCCAGCTTGCCTCATAGCTTGAATGAATGCCAACAATATGAGTCTCCTTGAGGGACCTATTGCCTCCCCACTAATGCAACCAGGTATCTTCAGTCAGTTCTGTTTTTACCTGTTCTTCTCGGATGGCAGTCTTTCTGATTTCAGTCCTAACTTCAAACTCCTTGACTCTGACTGAAAACTAGTTACCTATTTTACTATATTTCACAATTGAAAAGTTATCCTTGAGCCACTGAGCTAAATTTTTATTTTGCTGGGTCCTAAGTAAGCTTAATATCATTTATATCTTTCACTTCTACTATTTCTTCTTTAATTGTGATCCTATAGAGTTTGAAGAGTAAAATAACAGTAGCTGCAAATTTTTAACCTCTAGGTATGCTGAAGTAGCTTCTGTGAATGTGACGGTGAGACCACCGTAAGGGTTCCACTAGGGAGAAAAGAGCCAGGACAACAGCAATGCCCAGGGAAGGTGGTCTGTGGGGAGAAGAGGGCAGGGGTACCGTTGTTAACCAGCCCCAGTGCTGAGGGCTCAGTTCCAATTACACAGACACCAGTTCACCTAAACTGCATACTTACAAGGACCCCCACTCCCTCTCCCTAATTTTACTCCCTTCCTTCTCTCTTTCCCCACCCCTCCTTCCTAACTCCTCATAGACTGATATGGCTGACCCGATCTCCTCTCTGATCCTTCATTGATTGATCTGAAGTATGACTTTTCATTTCATTAGAACATTTTTTCCAAAGTCAGAGTGAGCAGAGCCACTTTAGACCATGATACTATCAAGGTAATGTCTTTAATGTAGAAACAAGAAACTCTGTAAATAGGATATCACTGTGATCACTACACACTTAACAAGATTTCATTTCTATTTAGAAATTGAAGGTGGTTTATATCTGAGAAACATAGCAATCATTTTCTTTCAAAACAGAAAAAGTTATAACTAACCCTTACCAAATTTTCATTATATTCCAGGCACTTGGCTAAGCATTTTATGTGAACTTCCCCATATAATCTTCAAACTCAGTACCTATCAAGCAGTAAGTATTATTATGATTACTCTTACTTAACAAATTAGAGAATTGAGACTTACAGAGATTAAACAATTTGTCCAAGGTCACACAGCTAGTAAGTATTCACACTCAGGATTTGAAACCAAATATTACTATCACAAAGGAAAAAAAAACTCAATCACTTATAGTGCTACAGATTTTAAATTGTTAATTTTAAGCTATATCTGGTAGCTGTTTGGTCATAACCACCTCTCCTACAGCTATTATGGAACAAGCGGAATGAAATGTTGAAATACAGACTGGTCAAATTTCATAGAGAATTAGTTTAGGTCAATAATAAAGTCAGTTCCAATAATAAAATCTACTTGTATTGTATTTCACCATATTATGGGAAACTGTCCTTTTCTTTTTTCTTTTTTTTTTGTATTTAGGAATTATTTGAAAGTAACATATATTTTCTTTTTTTTTTTAATTGTTGTTCATTTACAGTTGTCTGCATTTTCCCCCCACCACTCCCCCCACCCCAGCCAATACCACCCCCCTCCCCCGCTCCC
>VMDR010038038.1:0-10079 GCA_007922815.1 Macrotus californicus | reverse complement strand
CAGGGCCTTCTAGCTCCAGAGCCCGTGTTCTTAACCATGGCATTCTGTACAAAGCAGCTGACAGTTTCCTGAAAAGACAGATGAGCTGAGGGTTTGTCCCTTGCCACCTGCACCCCTGTCTGTCAGACTCCTGTAGGGAATAAATTAGGAGGTGGGGCCATTTTCAAGGTTATTTAGATGGGACACTCTGGTCTCCCATTTGCAAGTGATTTTTGTTCATTACAAAACAACTATTCAGTTGGGTTCCAGGAGTCTTTGGCGCTGGGTGGAAATTCTATCCAGCAACTCTGCTGAGATCACTGGGGTTCTGAAATTACAGTGGGGCTATCTGCTTTCTCTACGAGGCATTTGGATCTTTGGGTCAAAAAGGAGAAAGAATCCAAGGTCAGGTGGAATACCTCACTGAGACTGTCTTGTTTGACGGCCGACAACTCCTGCTCACCCTTGGTTTAAAACAAATACCATTAGGTAAAATACAGCCTACTAAAAAAGAATGGAAGAATTCTACTAAGGAGAACAATCGCCATGGCCTTTGTGTGCACACTAAGAAGTTAAAAGGGACAGGAACCAAGTTGCTAGGAGCACTCTGTCTCTGTGAAGACTATGCCAAGGGGGCGGCTGCTGGCCAGCCCCGGGGGTCTCGGGGGTGAGGCAGGTCAGAGGTTTCAGAGGTGGGCGGTGCCAGCAGGACAGAGTTTGCTACTGAGAATGTTTGTATCCAGAGTTCCCAGGAAGCCAGTTTCTTTTCACTGATTAGCTCTCAATTGGCTGAACAACTCTCTTCTGTGAACCAACTGAAATAAGTCTTACAAGTTTTGTGTACAGGAATCTACACAATGAAATAAGGAATACTGATCTCAGAAACCGGCCGGTCCCCTAAACAGGTCTAACTAATACTGATGCTGAAGAGCGTGGGAGGCCTGTCCCCGAACAAGCTATCAATTGGTAGCAAAGCTGTCACGTGCAGTAAAGCACAGGTTTGGGAAGACGTGAAGGACGTGTCCGTAAGGGTGATTGAAACAGTTGCATTGGGTGCGATGTGATTAAACAACGCGTAATAGAAATTTTTATTTATGTGCTTTTAACTTACAGGAAAAATACGTGTTACAATTTTTCTTTAATCTTTGGACCCACCTTCACTGATTTCCCTCTTCCCCCAACCCCCTGCTTCTCGTTACCACCAACCTGTTCTCGGTTTCTGTGAGTTGTTTTTTATATCAACATATAAGTTTGAGCACATAGGGTTTGTCTTTCTCTGAGCTATTTCTCGTAGTACAATGCCCTCAGCGTCATTCATATTTTCACAAATGGCAGGATTGCCTCTTTTTATGGTTGAATAACATTTCATCGTATTTATCTCCTTTACCCGTTCGTCTGCTGGTAGACATGAGGTGCTTCCATGTCCTGACTGCTGTAAATAGGGCTGCAGGGAAAACGAAGGTGCAGGTGTCTTTTCGAAATGGCGGTTTTGTTTCTTTTATATAAATTCCCCAAATGGGATTGCTGGACCATGTAGTCATTTTATTTTTAATTTTTTTTAGGAACCTCCATACTGTTTTCCTCAGCGGCTGCCCCAGTCTGCATTCCCACCAACAAACTATAGGGATTTCCTTTTTCCCACATCCTCACCAGCACTGAGACTCTCTTGTCTTTCTTGATCAAAGCCATTCTAAGGAGTGTGAGGTGATATCTCATTGTGGTTTTCACTTGCATTTCCCTGATGTTTAGTGGTGTTGAGAATCTTTGCATGTGTCTGTTGGCCGTCTGTATGTCTTTTTTGTAAAGAAAGTCTATTCAGATCTCCCCCCCGCCTTTTTTAATCCTCACCTGAGGACACTTCTTTTTAGAGAGAGGAAGGAAGAGAAATATCAATGCAAGACAGAAGCATCAATTGGTTGCCTCCCATTTGCACCTGGACCGGGGAACTAACCCACAGCCCAGGTATGTGCCCTGACTGGAATCGAACCTGCACAGGACGGTGCTCCAACCAGCTGAGCCACACCAGCCAGGGCCACCTCCCATTTTTTAATCGGGTTGTTTGGTGATCATTATTGAATTGTATGAGTTCTTTATTTGTACTTTGGATATTAACCCCCTATCAGCTATATGATTTTCAAATATTTTCTTCCATTTGGTAGGTTGTCCTTTCATTTTGTCGATGGTTTCCTTTGCTGTGCAGAAGCTTTTTAGTTTGATGTAGTGGTGATATGCTTACTTTTTAGTTTGCTGTAATGCTGATATGTTTACTTTTTAGTTTGATGTAGTGCTGATATGTTTACTTTTTAGTTTGATGTAGTGCTGATATGTTTACTTTTGCTTTGGTTGCTTGTGCTTTGGGTGTCAAATCCAAAATAATCATCTCCAAGACCAATGCCAAGGAGCTTACTGCCTACATTTTTTTCTTGGAGTTTTATGGTTTCAAATCTTATGTTCAAGCCTTTGACCCATTTTGAGTTGTTTTTGTGTGTGGTGTAAGGTAGTGTTCCAGTTTCATCCTTTTGCATGTAGCTGTCCAGTTTTCCCAACACCATTTATTGAAGAGACTGTCTTCCCCCCATTGTATGTTCTTGGCTAGTTTGTGGTAAATTAAATGGACCATATATACATGGGTTTCTTTTGGGCTCTCTATTCCATTCTATTGACCGAGGTGCCTGTTTTTATGATAGTACCGTGCTGCTTTGAATACTGTAGCTTTGTAATATAGTTTGAAATCAGAGAGCATGATGCCTCCAGGTTTAATTTTCTTTCTCAAGATTGCTTTGGGTATTTGGAGTTCTCGTGGTTTCATAAAAATTTTAGGATTGTTTTTCTATTTCTGTGAAAAATGCCCCTGGAATTTTGGTAAGGATTGCATTAAATCTGTAGGCTCCTTGGTTGCTTGGGGTAATATGGACATTCTAACAATATTGATTCTTCCAATCCAAGAACGCAGGATAGCTTTCCATTTTCTTGTGTCTTCTTCAGTTTTTCAGTGTAAATCAATCGAACAGTTTCAGTACTCAGAATTATATTTCGTTCTCCGTGTCTTGTCCGTGTGTCAGGGAAGTGCCAGGAGTGGTGTCCATGAATAAGTTACGATCACTCTGGCGGAGCCACAGCGGTAGTAGTTCACTTCTTGAAACCCCCTCGCTGCTCGGTGAGCTGGCGCTGCTTGGCCGTAAAAGCCCCCAAACAGACAGGCCTGCATAAACCTAGTGAATGTGCGGTGTGCCTTTTTCCCTTTTGCTTTAGGCTGATTTTGATCAGACAGCCGAAGACGTAAGGAGGCTGAAAGCAAGGCCAGATGATGAGGAACTGAAAGAACTCTACGGGCTCTACAAACAGTCTGTAATTGGAGACATCGATATCGGTATTTACTGCCATCTTAAAAATAGTGGCGTGCTTTGTTTGAGCAATGTTTATGTAAGTGTAGAGTAAAAGCAGTCCTGAAATATGTCTACCCTTCTTTTGGCAGAGTGTCCGGGAATGTTAGATTTGAAAGGCAAGGCTAAATGGGAAGCGTGGAACCTCCAAAAAGGTTGTGAATTCTTAAATAAGTTCAACACATTTTCTTAGCTTCCCAGTACATCCATTACTGAGATCATCTGTTTTTATCTTTCTAGGGTTATCGAAGGAAGATGCCATGAGTGCCTATATTTCTAAAGCAAAAGAGCTGATAGAAAAGTATGGAATTTAGAATCCAGCCTATGAAAAAACTTTCCTTCTGAAGCCTTCGTAATGGTATCATGACCTAACATTAGTGGAGAAATGCACTGTTAACTCTTTATGTATCATGAATGTTTTTGCTAGTAACATGAATTATAGTCCTTAATTAAGAGGTATAGTAAAACTACATCTTTAAGGAAATGTTACTTGCTAAAACAAGGTGAATTTTTGTACATTTAAAAAATTATCTTTAGCCCTGGCTGATGTGGCTCAGTGGGGTGAGTGCCAGCTTGCAAACCAAAGGTCACTGGTTTGATTCCTGGTCAGGGCGCATGCCTGGGTTGCGGGCCAGGTCCCCAGTTGGGGACGTGTGAGAGGCAACTGATCGATGTATCTCTCAAACATCAATATTTCCCTCCCTTTCTTTCTCCCTCCCTTCCCCTCTCTCTGAAAATAAATAAATAAAATCTTTTAAAAAATTATCTTTATTTAGGTTTTTGACTCATCACATGTATCAAAGACTAATCAACATAAAGAGGTGATTTTAAGTATTCTTTTCAAAAATTACCACTCTGGTAGTGTGTGCACACAGCATTACTAACATTTGTTTGTTCTTTTGGTTTATCTCTTTTTCTGCCGGGGATTAGTGTTACTGGTATAATCAGTAGTTTTTAAAGAACCAATAACAAATTATCCCTTTGTTGCACTGTGTGGCTGTGGGGTTCACGCTGACACAGGGCCTGACTCCAGGCCTGGTTCCAGTCCTTCCTGGCCCTGTGAGGCAGCTACTAGGTGGTGACCTGGGCAAGCACTCAACCTTGCTAAGCCTCCTCTGTAGAAACAGGAGGAAAATATTAGTCTCAAAGGGTGGTAAAAATTGAATGAGGTAACTTTGATGATTCTACTGGCACTTTAAAGCTTATGCTACATAAAACCTAGCAATAAATACGCTAATTTTTTAAAAAATAAGCTTATGAGTCTATAGCTCTTCAAAGAAAAAAAAGCCACCATGGGACTAACAGCTATCTTTCTTTAAATTTTTACATTTAAGACAAATCAAAAAATCAAATTGAAATGCAATGTCTAGGGTGATAAATGGTGTGACTAACTGCACTCTTATGTTGAGTTTTATCAGAGCGAGAGTGTAGAGTCTGAAATATCTCGTTGGCTCAGTACTCAGTCCTTCCTGCTGGGGTACAAGCTCTCTGGAAGAAGGTGGTCCCATATTAACAGTCTGAACCTCTGTTCGAGATTTCACAGGCTGCAGACCTCCCAAAGCCGTGTACTTCTATTACCTGCACGAGGGTTCAGGTGTGGTGTGGTATGACCAGAGGGGTAGGTTGATTTCATATGACTTTCAAAAAAAACTAGTTTCACTAGATGAATTTCCAGTGAAAAAAGCCAATTCCAAAAGGTTACTCACTGGAGGACCCCATTTCTCTAACATTCTTGATATAGGCCTAGAGGACAGAACAGGGACTGTGGGACGGAGGAGCATGGGTGTGTGTCCACAAGGGCACAGGAGGGGTTCTGGGGTCTGAGAACGTTCTGCATCTCCACTGTGTGAATGGCAATGCCCTGGTTGAATTTTGTGCACTGTTACTATGAGAGGAGAATGGGTATCTGTGTATTATTTCTTGTAACCGCATGTGAATCTACACTTAATCTCAAAATAAAAAGTTTAGCAACAAATCCAGCTTGAATTCTAATTTGGAAAACTTGGGGAAGTAACAGTGATTCGCATTTCTACTAAGTTTTGCCTAAAGACAGTCAGAAGGCTTCCACAATGAAGTCAACGTCCAAATCCAACAGTGAGAAGAACCACCAATCAGCAATGAGAGGCCTGGTTCTTCCTTCCAATCAAGGGCTTGGAAACTCTCAGGGCTGTTCCCACGTGGAAATTACCTCCACCAGAGGGAGAGGCAGGTGAGAAAGCCCGCCCCAAAAGCCTGGCATTGGCTTCATCGTGAGGTTTCCATTTGTGTACTATAGTAACTGAAAATTGCTTCAATTAACAATTGAGAATCCAAGTTACTTTACTAGCCATCGTTCTGCAAGGAAAGCCTGGAGTCATATATATACCAGAGAACACAGCTCATCATAGAATGTACTAAACATTTAACTTCATTTGCTTGAGGCTATGTGTAGCCCAAATTTATTATGTGAATTCTAAATCAAAGCCCTTTCTCCATAATGGATTTTATGTTATTTGCACTTTGTTAAAAAGAAATGATAAGTTCTGAGAAATACTTCTTGTATGTATTTCCCTTGCTCTTATTTACTAAGACTCTTTATACGATTTAAAAATTGTGTTAACAGAAGCACAAACTCATATTACATGATCATAAACATATCAGTGCTTTAAAAGTTAATGTTTTAATATGTAACAAAACTGGGCTAAGCAGTTTAAGCTGTAAAAAAGAGACATTGGTTTCATCACTCAAGTGGTAGAGTTTATTGTGAAGGCCTACAGGAAGTAGGCGATCAGGGTGTCTGATAGAACAGTCAGGATTCCGAGAGACAGACAGTTTGCGTATTGGCGGAGATGGCAGGATGCACACAGCTCAGAGACAAGGTGCCTCTTCATTCTCATCCGAAGGCACCTGTGGGTCCCATTGGCAGTGTTCTTAGTTGTCTGACCCAGCTCATTTTTTCCCTATTTCTGCTTTTTTCCCCTTTTAGCCCCTGCTTGTTTCCAGCTGTCCTGCTCCCTCCCCGTGTCCACATCAAGTGGTGGCCGAGAAAGGCTTACTACAGAAAGCTTAGTAGAAATGCGAATCATTGTTCTCCAAATTTTCCAAATTAGAATTCAAGCTGGATTTATTGCTAAACTTTTTATTTTGAGATTAATTGTAGATTCACATGTGGTTGCAAGAAATAATACAGAGACACCCATTCTCCCCTCATAGTAACAGTGCACAAAATTCAACCAGGGCATTGCCATTCACACAGTGGAGATGCAGAACGTTCCCAGACCCCAGGACCCTTCCTGCTGGCCCATTAGATGTAGCCCACGGGACATGGCATTTGTACACTTGGCCGCTCCAAAGGCCAAGGGCCAGATTCTAGATTGGTTGCCCAGGGGAGGACCCCGCTGGGCCAAAGGCTGTCACTGCCCACACAGCAGCAGAGCCACACAGAGCCACGCAGAGCCAGCAGGCAGTCGACAGAGGAGGGACTCTTGGGACCCAGCAGAGCAGATGGCAATGCTTGTCTAGGACTGACTTGTTTCAACTGAGCAGCAGGTTCCATTTTCTTATGAAGTTGGGTGACCCTGCATTTCAAAAGATTGGATCAAGCTTTGAGCCCCAGTGTGTAGATGAAACAATTTAATCTTGGTCACGTCCCCTGTCATTTTCACCGTTAAATTAATTGAAGGGAGGAATAGTGGGTTATTTACCAAGCAGGGACTTTGTCGACAGACTTCCCACAGAGGAGACAAACACAAAGGACCCTCCCAGAACTATGTGTGATCCGTTGTCGCTTGTCCCTAGGCATATAAACGCTCCAGGAGAAGGGCATTCATGGCTAACAGATCACTTGACAGTAGCAAATGTATAATTTTCCAATTTCAGAATAAAACTAATGAGCTACATCTGAAAAATTAAAAAGAGCATCATATAATAATTTTGACATTTTTAGAACCAAAAGGGAAATTCTCTAAAATTAGATGAATGTCAACAGCTCCAGACACTTGATTGTGTAGTTCTTGATGAAGGTCTCACTGGCAGGCTCCTTGATATAGAAGTGATTTCCTGGACGCATGAGAATATCAAAATTTCTGCTGGTTACATCTTTCTAGGCTAAAAAGAAACAAAATGATGAATTTAATAACCAATGATACTTACTGAAAACAAAAGGTTTACTTCCAGATACTGCCTCTCCAAGATCTGGCACCAGGGGCAGAGTTGCTTTCATGGTCTCATGTTCTGTGAGTCTTGCATTTTTTATTTCCTTAAGGCCTATCAGTGTCCAGTAGCCTTGCCTGGGTCCTCTCATGTTACAATGACCAGCATCTCTCCATGTACGTCCAATGAAACCTGGGCCCATTTTCTACTTACTGCAGTAACTTCTGATTGAATTTTAGCTGAAAAGCTATCAAACAAATATCTCAATAAAATACTGAAAATTATCAATATCATTTCACCTGTCATATCCTTTACTATATCTTCAGATCCAAGAAAGCACATTAAGTCAAGACAGAATAGGCTCGGATGGTGCATTGAAGCTGTAAACAGAAAAGAGCTAGTTAGTAACTTTTCCAAGGATCTTTTCCTGTCACCAGAGTCACTTGAATGAAACACGGTATGTCCTCACTTCTTTCTTTTTTGCTATTTCCAGAAATCCAAACATTTTTTTCACCAGAGGTACTGCTACATGTGAGCCTCTCTGTGGTCCAGGCCATTTTCCAAGATCATCTAACTTCTAGGACAATACAGGTGGCAGCTGGATGGCACTTGAGCCCGCAATCCAACTCAGGGTGAGGCTGGTTACAACTAGTCCCTTTAACTGCCATTCCCAGAAATGACCAGCTCGCCATGGTCCAGAGATGGTTGCAACCAATAGAGCAAAAGCAGATTCATGCAGGTAGGTCCCTGAGCTGGTTCTACCTGTTCTCAGTTTAATCACAACAGCAACGTACATTCATTGAGCTGGTGCTGGCTGCTGTGTTCGCCGCTGGGAACCCATGGATAAGCACTGTCTCTTTCCTCCTGCACCTTAAAGGCTGGCTGGGGAAACAGACATGAGTGAGGCAATCAAACAACCAGAGTTCAGGGGGACCTGGGGACACTTGACAGTTGGGGTGTGGTAGCATCAAGCAAAGTCTCCCTGGGGAAAAAGAGATGAATCTGAGATCTGAGTGAATAGGACAAAAGCTGGCAAAGGGGGGCCAGTCAGCAGAAGAGGAAAGAGAATGAGCATGAACCAGAGGCTTTCTGAGAGTGAAGCAGGAACTGGGACAAATTACAGTAAAAGAGGTAGACATGGGCCAAGTCTAGGCCTCATAAAGGGTTTTGATCATCCTTAGGATGACAGGAAGAACTTCCACCAAGATGAAGGCACAGGTAGACACACTGTGCCTCCTTGCACAACCAAAAGAAGGACAACACATTTAATAACAAAAAACAACCAGAACTGCCAGAAAATCGAACTGTATGGAAGTCCAACAACCAAGGAGTTAAAGAAGAAACATCATTCAGACCAGTAGGAGGGACGGAGATGGGCAGAGAGGACAGGCAGAGAGGATGCACAGCAAGGCAGCAGCTAGAAGATTCGGAGGGCTCACATTTTTGTGCAGATAAACTGGGAGGAATAAGTGGGGAGCGAGTCAGACCATGCAACCCAGGGTTCCAGAGTGGGAAAAGAAAGCCTCAAAACCTCTGGCTGTAAAAACACGTGGAGATTGAGGTGGCAGGTGAAACTCCCAGCCTCACAGGAGAGTGTGTTGGAGAGACCCACAGGGTCTAAGAACCTACAAAAACCCACCCATCTGGGAATCAGCACCAGAAGGGCCCAATTTGCTTGTGGGTAGCAGGGGAAATGACTGAAAGTGGGGAGAGAGCTGAGCAAGTGGCTTGTTCCCTCTCAGACCATCCTCCCACATACAGCACCACAATGCAGCGACATGGGTTGCCCCGCCCTGGTGAAGACCTAATGCTCCACCCTTTACTATGTAACAGGTGCACTGAGACAAACAAAAAATATGATCCAAATGAAAGAATAGATCAAAATTCCAAAAATAGAACTAAGTGATGAAGAGATAGCCAACCTATCAGATGCAGAGTTCAAAATGCTGGTAATCAGGGTCTTCACAGAAATGGTTGAGTGTGGTCTCAAAATAAAGGAAAAAGTGAAGGCTATGAAAAGTGAAATAAAGGAAAATATACAGGGAACCAACAGTGATGGGAAGAAACCGGGACTCAAATCAATGGTATGGACCAGAAGGAAGAAAGAAACATTCAACCAGAACAGAATGAAGAAACAAGAATTCAAAAAAATGAGGAGAGACTTAGAAACCTCCAGGACATCATTAAGCATTCCAACATCTGAATCATAGGGGTGCCAGAAGGAGAAGAAGAACAAGAAATTGAAAACTTATTTGAACAAACAATGAAGGAGAACTTCCCCAATCTGGCAAAGGAAATAGACTTCCAGGGAGTCCAGGAAGCTCAGAGAGTCCCAAAGAAGTTGGACCCAAGGAGGAACACACCAAGGCACATCATAATTACATTACCGAGGATGAAAGATAAAGAGAGAATCTTAAAAGCAGCAAGAGAAAAGGAGACAGTAACCTACAAAGGAGGTCCCATAAGACTATCAGCTGATTTCTCAAAAGAAACCTTGCAGGCAAGAAGGAGCTGGAAAGAAGTATTTCAAGTCATGAAAGGCAAGTATCTACATCCAAGATTACTCTATCCAGCCAAGCTATCATT
>VMDR010038037.1:0-10079 GCA_007922815.1 Macrotus californicus | reverse complement strand
GTGTCTTAGCTGTTGTAAATAATGCTGCAGTGAATATATGTATGTATATATTTTTTTGATCTTTAGTGTTTTTGGTTTCTTCCAGGAAATACCCAGAATTGGAATTGTTTTGTTCTTTTGTTGTCTTTTGTTATAGCCTTTGTTTTAAAGTCTACTTTGTCTAGTATAAGTATTGCTACTCCAGCTTTTTAAAAATTTCCATTCATCTATTGATGGATACTTAGGGTATTTTTCTATCTTGGGTATTATAAATAACGATGCAGTGAGCATATGTATGTATGTATCCTTTTGATTTACTGTTTTGGGTTTCTTCCAAGAAATACCCAGAAATGGAATTGCTGGGTCCTTTATTGTCTCTTATTATAGCCTTTGTTTTAAAGTCCATTTTCTAGGACTTCTAGTCAAGATGGAGGTGTAGGTAGGCACATTTTGCCTCCTCACTCAACCACAAGAAAAATTAAAATGAAACCTCAAAACAAATAATACCCAGAAATATCAGAAAACAAACTGTATGGATAACTGCCAACCAAGAATTTAAAGAAGCCACATTCATCTAGATGGGTAGCAGGGGTGGTGTCGAGGAGATGAGTGGAGAGGCAAGGAGATGCATTATGGTGGTGGTGGGACAGGTGATCTGACAATCACGTGTGGTGGCTAAAGACTGGGAGGGACACCTTGGGCGTGAGTAATCCCAGTCTCAGGCCAGACCGCTCAGCCCAGGGTTGCAGTGCTGGGAAGATAAGTCCCCATAACTTCTGGCTATAAAAAGCAATGGGGGTTGGGGTGGAGGAAGAAACTGCTGGATTTTCAGAAGAGTCTGCTTAAAGGACCTTCACAGACTTAGAACATATGCAAACCCACTCTGGCATTCACCACCAGGGCAACAGTTAGAAGGATACCAGTCACATATAGGAAATGGATGAAGTGACTAGAAATGGGGCTAGTGCTGGGCAAACCTCCAGAAGCCAGGCAATGGCATTGCCCCCTCTCAGAACCCTCCCCCACACAGAACTAAAAAGCAGTGCAGCAGGTTGTCCAGCCCTGGTGATTCCCTAAGGCTCTGTCCCATACAATTTAACAGGTGCAGTAAGACAGGGGATCAAAGCAGCTCTACCTAATACACACAAACAAATGCAGGGAGGCTGCCAAATTGTAGAGACAAAGAAATATGAATAAAACCCCAGAAAAAGAACTAAACAAAACAAAGATAGCCAACCTCTTAGATGCAGAGTTCAAAACACTGCTGATCAGGCTGCTCAGAGAACTCGGAGAATACGGCAAAAACTTAAGGGAAGAAATGACGGTTACACTAAGTGAAGTAAAGAAAAATCCACAGGGAATCGACTGTGAAGGGAAAGAATCTGGGATTCAAATCAACAATTTGGAACATAAGGAAGAAATAAACATTCAACCAGAATAGAAAGAAGAAACAAGAATTAAAAATAACGATAATAGTATAAGAAGACTCTGGGACACCTCCAAACGTGTCAACATCTGAATCATAGGGGTGCCAGAAGGAGAAGAGGAACAGCAAGAAATTGAAAACTTATTTGAAAAAATAATGAAAGAAAACTTCCCTAATTTGGTGAAAGAAATAGGCATGCAAATCCAGGAAGCACAAAGAGTCCCAAACAAGTTGGACCCAAAGAGGTCCACACCAAGGCACATTATAATTAAAATGCCAATATTTAAAGATATAGAGACAATCTTAAAAGCTGCAAGAGAAAAGCAGAGAGTTACCTACAAAGGAGTTCCCATAAGACTATCAACTGATTTCTCAAAAGAAACTTTGCAGGCAAGAAGGGACTGGCAAGAAGTATTCAGAGTGATGAAAAGCAAAGACCTACAACCTAGATTACTCTATCCAGCCAAGCTATCATTTAGAATGGAAGGGAAGATAAAGTGCTTTCCAGACAAAGTAAAACTAAAGGAGTTCATCATCACCAAGGCATTATTACATGAAATGTGAAAGGGATTTATTTAAGAAAAAGAAGATAATCAAAGGTATGAACATGAAAATGGCAACAAATTCACAGCTATCAACAACTGAATCTAAACTAACAAACAAATGAACAAACAAACTAAGCAAACAACCAGAACAGGAACAGAATCATAGATATGGAGATCATTTGGAGGGTTATCAGTTAGGAGAGGGAAGGGGGAGAATGGGGAAAAAGGTGCAGGGATTAAGAACTACAAATTAGTAGGTACAAAATAGACAGGGGAGGTTACATAGTATAGGAAATAGAGAAGCCAAAGAGCCTATATGCACAAACCATGGACATGAACTAAGGAGGGGGACTGTGGAGAGAATGGGGGTGCTGGGCAGAGGGAGGTATCGGGGGAGAAAAATTGGGACAACTGTAATAGCATAATCAAGAAAATATACTTTAAAAATGCAGTCCATTTTTTCTAATATAAGTATTGCCACCCCAGCTTTTTTTTCATTTCCATTCATCTCTTGGTGGATACTTAGGTTTTCATATCTTGGCTATTGTAAATAATGCTGCAGTGAAAAAACTCATACGTATGAATCCTTTTGATTTAGTGTTTGGGGTTTCTTCTGGGAAATACCCAGAAGTGTAATTGCTGGATCCTTTGTTGTCTTTTGTTATAGCCTTTATTTTAAAGTCCATTTTGTCTGGTACAAGAATTGCTACCCCAGCTTTTTTTCATTTTCCTTTTCATGAAATATCTTTATCCATCCCTTTCTTTCAGTCTGTGTGTCTTTCTTTCTGAAGTGAGTCTCTTGTGAGCAGCATATGTAAGGGTGCTGTTTTGTTTTCCATTCAGCCTCCATATGTCTTTTGATTGGAGCATTTAATCCATTTCCTTTCAAAGAAAATGGTGATAGATATGTATTTATTGCCATTTTATTATTCATATTTTTATCTCTTTTTTTCTTCTGCTAGAAGACCCTTTAACATTTCTTGTAATCCTGGTTTGGTGGTGATGTACATCTTTAGCTTTTTCTTGTCTTGGAAGGTTTTTAATCTGTCTATCAATCATAAATGATAGTTTTTCTGGGCAGAGTAATCTTGGTTTAGGTTCTTGCTTTACATCACTTTAAATATTTCATGCCAATTACTTCTGGCCTGAAAGGTTTCTGACGAGAAATCAGCTGACAGGCTTGTCCAGTTCCCTTATAAGTAACCAACTGCTTTTTACTTGCTGCCCAGTCAAGGGTATGCATAGAAATTTTTGACTAAGGAAAGGTTATTGAATTATCAGTTGATTTAGTTATTTATGAAATTTCTTGTTATAATGCTCAACATGTAAAGAGAGCCAAAGTTATTTAGAAATGGATTATGTTCACATTTTTTTCTTTTAAAACTGCCTTTCTGTAGGCACCGTTCGAATCTATGATTTTGCCAGCAAAACTCCTCTGGCTCATGTGAAGTATAAACAAGGAGGTACCGCCCTTGCTTGGGTTCCTCGACTGGTGAGTTTATTACAATGAAGTGCTACCAGACTCTATTAATAAATATGGTGTGACCGTGCTATTTCTGGGAAATACCGATATTTTCTGTTTCTGGATTTCAGAGAAGAATAAAAATTTTAAGTCAGTTTATTCATTAGGATGTGATGGAAATCATATCATGACCTTCCTATTGTTGTGGTTTTGGTCCTGTTTTAGTGACAGTTTATTTTTATGTCACCTGCAGATTAGTAGTCGTTCTGTGTTACAAAGTCATCACGCAACAGAACTTTTGTGTATATGCTCTCTCTGCCTGGCTCTGATTCTATCCATTCTATTTATATTTCCAGCATGCCCGCTAAGTGCTGGGCCTTGCTCTGGATTCTGGGGCTATAGCGGTGAACAAAGACAAAAGTACTTGCCCTCATTGCACCTCGCATGGCAGTGAGAGATAGGAGGCAGAGACAGACACTAAACAAATAAGTAAAACAGGTGATGTGTTAGATGATGATAAGAGCTATGGGAAAAAAATAGGCAGAGCCAGGGAGTTGTTCTAGTTTTCTGTCGTTGCGTAACAAACTACCACAAAATGTAGTGGTGCAAAATCATTTTGTTCTGCTCACATACTCTGTAGATTGGGAATTCAGACAGATGACAGCAGGGATGGGTTATGTCTGCTTCATGGTGTCTGGGGCCTCAGCTGGGAAAACCTGGATGGCTGGGTCCTAGAATCATCTAAAAGCTTCTGTATGTTGGGTCTGGCACCTGGGTTAAAGGCTGGACTAAGTTGGGGCGTCAGCAGGAGTGCTTACCTAAGTAGTCCCTCCATGTGGCTTGGGCTTCATCACAGCATGGTGGCCTCAGGACAGTCACACACTTCTTACACCGTAGCTCAGGGCTCCAAGGTCTAGTGTCCCAACAACAAGGCAGAAGCTGCTGGCCTTCCCAGCCTCTGGAGTCACATCATGCCACTTGTACCATATTCCATTGGGTGAAGCAGTCACAAGCCCAAATCAGATTAAAGGGGGAGGAACTTAATGGCCCATCTTTCCATGGGAGGCATGTCAAATAATTTGCAACTATGTTTTTTATTTTTAATATCTTTTTGTAAAATATGCTCCTGAGGATATGTTTTTATTGATGGGAGAGAGACAGAGAGAGGGGGAGAGAGAGAGAGAGAAACAGCGATGTGAGAGAGAAACATTGATTGGTTGCTTCCCATACATACCCCACCAAGGATTGGACCACAGCCTAGGTATGTGCCCTGACCAGGAATCAAACCCACAACCTTTTGATGTATGGATGATGCTCCAACCAGTCGAGCCACCCAGCCAGACCTTGCAGCCATGTTCTTTGAAATGGGAGTATGTTGGGATTGTTTTATCCTTACTGTTTTGGGTTGAAATAAAAAAGAAAATGGCCCTGGCTGGTGTAGCTCAGTGGATTAAGCATGGGCCTGAAAACCAAAGGGTCACCAGTTTGATTCCCAGTCAGGGCACATGCCTGGGTTGTGGGTCGGGTCCCCAGTAGTGGGATACAAGAAGCAACCACACATTGATGCTTTTCTCCCTTTTTTTCTCTCTCCCTTCCCCTCTCTCTAAAAATAAGTAAATCAAACCTTTAAAAAAAAAAGAAAGAAAATGTTCCAGCCTCAAAGTAGATGCAGAGAAGACTGGAGTGGAGGGGAATTTCACGATAGGATCAAGATTAGAAAAATTTAGGCCAAGGAATAGAGACAGAACAATAATTAGGCTAAAACAAGGAGAAACCACAGCGTATTTGAATCACCATCCTGGCTCACTCTTTTTTTTTTTTTTTAAATAGAACTCATTGGGGGTGACATTGGTTAACAAAATTATGTAGGTTTCAGGTATGCAATTCTATAATACATCATATCTTTACACTCTTACTGAAGTCTTTAAAATACAGTCCAAGTAACTGAATTATTTATTCAGATGATTTTGTGATGTCCATAGAATGTTTCCCATTTTAGCCTTTCATCCAAGTAATGATCATATGGATATTATCCCAGAATTGAAATTGCCCTTTCCATGCTTCCTGGCTTCTGGAAAACTCCATGTCACTCTTGACGACTGAGCTTAGGTCAAACATCATTTTCTCTGCATAGCTCTTTGTGACCCCACCTTCAAACAGAACTACGTGTTTCTTCCTCTGTTATATTTTGTTTTTTTTTTAAGGATTGCGTACATGCTTCTTGTAGAGCACTTAGCACAGCATAGTAAGATGATTTACTTTATCGTTTTTCCTTCCCACAAGACTGTTTGTTCTCATGGTGACAGTCACACCTATTTTCCTTTGTACCTCCAGTGCCTCCACAGTGACCAGCACATTTGACGCTTAGTAAATGGTTGCTGAATTAACAACATTCAACTGAAGTTGAATGTAGCACAGTTTTCTTATTTCCAATATTCTTATGATTGCCTGGCCTCAGGAAGAACCCCTCTGCTCTCGAGAATACCATGGCTACCGCCCTGCTCCTGAGCGCCTTTCAAGACAACAGACGTAGCACATTCCGACATTGCCAGGTTTACGTCTCCAGCCCAGACTTCTCCTCTAAGCTGCAGACTGTATGTCATCTCTATTTCGAGATCTCAAGGGCACCTCAAACTCAACATGGCCGAGACAAAATGAATGACTTCCTGCTTGCCCCCAGCCATTCCTCCCTCCAAAGCAATGATATTAGCAGCAAACCACACACACACCTGGCTCCCTTCCAGTGCTTCCTGACTCGGTTCATGTCTTACTCGTCCTCGACGCCTCCCTCTGCCTCATTCCTCATGTCCAGTCGTCACCAGTAGGGCCATAATACTGCTTACTGATATACGTCTCTGCCCCTCATCTCCACTACATCACCTCAGACCAAGCGGCCACAATCGCTGTCCTAGAGTATGGCAGCCGTCTCTTCAAAGGACTCCCAAAAGGTCTCCTGGCCTCCTAGCCGGCCATCTCAGATCTTTCCGCACAGCTGCAAGGATGACTTTCCTGAAATAGCAAATCTGACCATGTCACTTCCCAGCCCCAGCTCCCAGCTAAAAACCTTTTGATGACTTCCCACTACTCTTGGGATGAAGACCATGCCTAATGGGCCACGCAAGGCACCCTGTGGCCTGGTGCCTGCTCATCTCCCTTTCTAGCCTCTTGTGGAAGCACTGCTCCCTCCCTCAGCTGCTCCAGTCACATTGTAGCTTTTTCTCTGAGTTACTTGTGTTGCTGCCCCGTGACTTGACCTCCGGGCAAGCTATATCGTCTCTCAGGAGTGCTTCTCCTGCCTTCCTGTTTGTTAACTCCTGGGCCTTTTCTCATCTCAGCCCCACCATCTCTTCCTTACGGAAGTCCTCAGTCTAGGTCATCTTCTTTGTTTTGTGCTCTTAGAGAATATGCTTCTTTCCTTTAGCACTCATTTTAGTTTGTAATTCCTCACTCGTTTGTGTGATTAGTGTCTGCCCTTCCCACCAGACCAAACATTCTGTGAAGCCAGGGCCTGAGGCTGTTTATGCTCCCTCTTGAGCTGCTAGTGATAGTAGATGGACACCGAGCCAACACCCGTTCAGCAAGTGTTTGAATTGCCATTGTTTACCTGTCTCATAGACAGCGGGGACGGGATCTGTCCTAGACCAGGTGGAGGTCACCAGGGCGTACTACAAGGCACTACCGAAGGGCACCATTGTTAAATTGCTGAAGTCTAAGTCAGTGCAGAGGTGTCTGTTATGCAGAACAACTTTCCTAATCAACTAATTTCAGATGTTTTGTGTTTAATTTGTGTCCAAGATTAGCTACACTGGAGCAGAGATGGTTGCAGGATTCGAAGATGGGGTTGTTCGAGTTCTTGAACTTTATGATCCAAAAGGACTCACAATTTTTGCAGGACGGAAGAGATTTTTAGATGCAGATCTCCATATGAAACATGTTTTCAAACCCCATACTGCTTGCGTCACTGCTTTAGCCTTTGAACGTGATGGAGAAATTCTGGCCACAGGGGTGAGGACTACATTTTTTCTTTTCTATTGAACTTGCATGGTTAAACTTGACTTATATAGCTTTCTTACTTAATGATGCCTTATTTGGTGATACTCATTTCTGAGAACATATCCGTGTTTTGCTCTCTCTGTATTCATATTCTTTCTGTGTGGTCTGTGCGTGGCATTTTAGTGTACTCATATCAACGGCGTCCTAATGCTTATTTGAAATTCATAGGACATTTCAGCGGGGAATCACACAAGGTGTTTTATGTGTAATCAATATTTTATAGTGTAGCATTCTTATATAGAACTTCCGTAAATGAAGAGAGTGACTATGTAAATTCTTCGTGCATCAATAGATGAGCGTTGACATTGTGGAATTTCTTTTCCGAATTAATCTTATAGAAAGGTATAGTGATTGATTTCTCAGAACCACATACTGGAATACATGGTCTGTCTGTCAAGCGCTTTCATGGGGAAAATGAAGTAAATATTTTGAAGTAAGAATTTTCCCAGAATAATCTGGGATATATGATCGTTGTAGGTATGTGTACAGTGGATATACTATAACTATTAAATTCTTCTTGGTACTATATGGAATGGATTTCATAATAATACATATTTGGCTGATATTTCTCATTTTCTTAGAGTAAAGATAAAACTGTGTTCTTCTTTGAAGTGGAAAAGGATTATAAACCAATCGGTTATATTACTACCCCTGAACCTGTTTGCCAGTTGATGTGGTCTGGCGTAACTCATGTAAGTAATAATTATTGGTCTTCACACTTAAATCTTAGTTGTTACATAGCGATCCGACCTAGAATAGCAAGTGCAGTTATCCTTGCTCCTGGGTCCTGCATTGAGGGACCAGGGGCTGCTCATCTTGGCATTTAGTACACCCTCGGGGGCTTCACACTCTCCTCACTACCTCCTCTCTCTACCTCACTCTTAATTAGTTGGCCACGGTGCCCTCAGAAAACCCTGGGTTCCATCAGGTTTTGCTTCAACAACAGTGCCATTGGCCAGATACTCAGTATGTCAGAATATGCAGACTTGGGCCTGTCAGCCCTTCGGACATTCAGAAGCTCTATTCCAAGTGTACTTGTTCTTGTTCTTCATCTTCTTGCTTCTCTTCTGCCCCGTTCTATCTCCATTTTCTCTTCTAATGTTCCATTGCTTCTTTTCTAACAACAACTAGTGATTTAGTATTGACTACTAAACTTGTTGAATGTCTACAATTTCCCTAAGTTTGAGCCTAGGATAGGTCAGTCATCTGATTAGTGATTGACTATCTAAACCGGGTGCTGTACTAGGTTCCAGGATAATAATACTGATGAACTGCAGAGAAGTGATGTTAGCACTATTGAGGTAACATCTATAATCTGTTTTGAGATCTTCTAAAGAAAAGGGATATAAAAATGTAATAGTATCTAGAAAAATATCTTTTAAAATTAACAGTGCTCATTGTTTTTTAAAACTCGTTGATTTTTCAATTGCAATTGACATATAATATTATATTAGTTTCAAGTGTACACCACAGTGATGAGACATTTATATAAGTTATGAAATATTCCCCCCGATAAGTCTAGTACCCATCTGACACCACACATAGTTATTACTATACAATTGACTGTATTCCCTGTGCTGTACTTTACGTCCCCATGACTATTTTGAAACTTCCAATTGGTACTTCTTAATCCCTTCACCTTCTTTACCCATTCCCCTAACCCCCTTCCCTCTGGCAACACTGAAAATGTTCTCTGTATCTATGAGTCTGTTTCTTTTATGCTTGTTTATTTTGTTTTTTAGATTCCACATACAAGTGAAATCATCTGGTATCTGTCTTTCCCTGTCTGACTTACCCCATTCAGCACAGCACCCTCTAGAGTCATCTATGTAGTGGCAGATGGCAAAATGTCATTCTTTTTTATGGATGAGTCATATTCCATTGTATACATGTACCACTTCTTTTTTATTCATTCATCTGTTGATGGACACTTGAGTTGCTCCCATATATTGGATATTGTAAATATGCAATGAATATATGGATGTCTATGTCTTTCCTATTTAGTGCTTTGGGTTTCTTCAGATAAATAGCCAGAAATGGAATTTCTGGGTCCTTCTTTGTCTCTTGTTATATAGCCTTTGTTTTAAAGTCCATTGGACTGGTGTACTATTGCAACTCTAATTTTTTGTCTCCATTTGCACGAAATACATCTTTCCATCCCTTTGCTTTCAGGCTGTGTGTGTCTTTGAGCTGAAGTGAGTCTCCTGTGAACAGCATATGTAAGGGGTTCGTTTTGTTATCCGTTCAGCCTCCATATGTCTTTTGATTGGAGCATTTGGTCCATTTGTATTTAAAGTGATTATTGATAGATATGTATTTGCTGTTTGTTATTTATATTTTTTATCTTTTTTTTCTTCTTCTACAAGACCCTTTAACATTTCTTGTAGTACTGCATTGGGGATGATGTACTCCTTTAGCTTCTTCTTGACTGGGAAGCTCTTTATTTGTTCTTAAATTCTAAATGATAGCTTTTCTGGGTAGAGTGAGCGTGGTTGTAGGTTCTAGGTTTTCATCACTTTGAATATGTCATGCCAGTTTCTTCTGGCCTGGTGTATGGGATGATGCTCCAACCAATTGAACCACCCAGCCAGGGCTGTGGAAGGATTTTAAAAAT
>VMDR010038036.1:0-10079 GCA_007922815.1 Macrotus californicus | reverse complement strand
AGAATGACTTTATGGTTGAAACTAGTGAATGGGCTTCCCAAATTTACTATTCATGCATTTCCTTTTCTCTTCAATTATATGCGGATTGATTTCTACTTCACCTAGTATTTCTATTTATAAGGGAAGATAATTCTTACCTAGTAGCTTAGCTGGCGCAGACAAAAGAAATAGCCTTCTGATTTTGAACAGAAAAAAATAATTTTTCAAATGTAAAGACTTGCCATATTTGCTTTTGCATTTCTAGGTCTTTTTTATTACTGAATTGGTACTAAATAATTCCCAGAGAACTGTAGAGATAAACTGCTTCCAATTCTCAAGAAAATAAAACCAAAGCAAACAAACAGCAAAAGGATGATGCAGGCCTTCTGCTTGTGCACTCTCAGAGCAGAATTTCCTACCGCGTCTGCCGCAAGGCAAGATCTTCCCATGGGACCCAGGGCTCCAGGGACTGTGAAGGGCACCCGTCCTGGAAGGCTCAGTAGCAGCATTTGACATGATTAAATACAGCTAGGAAATTTACTCTGCTTTCAATAAACAAGGTTTCATTATGGTCAAATAGTGGCTGAAGAATTTTTTCTGATGAGTTAGTCAAAAGGAGATTAGGGGTAAAGACTTCTACATATTTTATACTGAAGCTGGGATCCAAAATAATATGATGTCTAAGGGTATAAAATTTGCAGTAAGAGAACTCAGGGTTTGAATTACTCTTCTGTGACCTTAGAGAACTTTCTTTTTTGGAAAGCAAAACATTTTTGCTGCAAAATAATGCATGGCCATTGTAATGAAAATATGCAAACCACAAGCCACATCTAACAAACATAGGGTAAAAATTTATCATTTTTTTTCTATTTCAGTCTTGCTGCTCAGAGGGAATCATATTTACAGTATGTCAATAGGGATCATTTTCTACACATACTTTTTTTCTGTCATGTATGTGCTATTTTTTTGGCAAAAAAAGAATTTCATTTATCTGAAAGAAATATTTTTATTGAAAATTATATGATTATGTGGATAAATTACTTAACCTCTGTAAGCGTTAGCAGCCTCAATTTTAAAATGGGGATGTTAACTCCTATTTCAAAGAAGTGTGTTGAGGATTTTTGACTTAAGAAAAGCAAAGTGCTCGGCAGCTAGACTGAAATACGGAAAGGGCTCAATAAATGCTGAATGTTATCCCAGATCTTGCTCATTTTCTCCTCTCTGGTTGCACTTCCCTCCCAGACTCCACAGTCACACAAGTGCACGTTGCTCATCTATACAATACTGAATCCGAGAAATGGTCACAGCTCATGGAAGGTGTTTAATCAGGAATTACTGAGTGCACACACCACAGGCCTAATACATATTGAGCTGCGTTGCAGAGATTATGTCAAGGTCCTTTTAGGCTGAAAATTTCTCGAAGACTGTGGCTTCCTTTTTCTATCCATTTTCCTCCCTTCATTATGCAACATGGGTCTTAACAGATACTTGACAAATATGTAGGACTTCTCCTGATGTAACCAAGCCCAGAGCTAATCTTTGTTTCAGTGGGAAGGAACCTGAAGGAGCACATTCAGAAGGCCCACTCTGGGGTGGAAAGAGAGGTTCACTGACTCATTTCTCTCAAGCAAGCTGTCACCATTTTAAAACACCAAATATTTCTTTGTTGCTGCTTCTTATGAAACAGTGGATCTAGAATGTTGGGACTACTAAGGAAGGGGGAGCTGATGCCCAGACTCATGACTCATCTTTGAGAGAAGCCACCAGACAGACAGGATTCCTTACAGCTGAGAAAAAAACTAAGGTCTTTAGGTTCTTCTGTCTGGTTGATCCCCAGGTTTGGAGTGACTGCTCTTTTCCACATCTCTGGATTCCTGGAGGGAAAAATCTTGACTGCACACCAGGTGCTACCTCTTATTGTCATGTAAAACATTGCTTTAAGATTTTACAGGCTATGTTTTTTTTCTAGGATTTTTATGGCTGTGGGCCTAACATTTAAGTCTTTGATTCATTTTGAATTTATTCTTATGTTTGGTATAAGAAGGTGGTCAAGTTTCATTTTTCTGCATGTATCTGTCCAGTTTTCCCAACATCATTTATTGAATAAATTATCCTTAGCCCATTGTATGTGCTTGCTTCATTTGTTGGATATTAATTGACTATAAAGTTGTAGGTTTACTTCTGGGCCCTCTATTCTGTTCCATTGATTTATGTGTCTGTTTTTATGCTAGTGCCAGGCTGTTTTGATTACTATGGCCTTGTAGTATAGTTTGATATTAGGTAGCATGATTCCTCCAACTTGGTTCTTCTTTCTCAGGATTTCTGTTGCTATATGGGGCCTTTTGTGATTCCATATAAATTTCTGAAGTATTTGTTCTAGTTCTGGGAAATATGTCATTGGAAACTTGATAGGAATTGAGTTGAATCTATACATTTCTTTGGGTAGTATGGACATTTTAATGATGCTAATTCTTCCTACCCATGAACATGGTATGTGCTTCCAGTTGTTTGTATCTTCTTTAATTTCTTTAGGTCTTTTACATCCTTGGTTATGTTTATTCCTTAGTATTTTATTCTATTTGAAGGATCTGAGAATGGGATTGTTTTCTTAATTTCCCTTTCTGTTACTTCATTATTGGCATATAAAAATGCAACTGATTTCTGAATATTAATTTTGTATCCCGCTACTTTGCTGAATTCATAAATCAGTTTGAGCAGTTTCTTGGTGGAATCTTTGGTATTCTCTATGTACAGTATCTCGTCATCTGCAAATACAGTTTTACCTCTTCCTTTCCAATTTGGATGTCTTTTATTTCTTCTTCTTGTCTGATTGCTGTGGCTAGGACTTCCAGTACTGCATTGAATAAGAGAGGTGAAATCAGACATCCCTATCATGTTCCCCATCTTAAGGGGAAGACTTGTAGTTTTTGCCTGTTGAGTATGATGCTGGCAGTGGATTTGTCATACATGGCTTTTATTATGTTTAGGTATGTTCCCTCTATTCCCACTTTGTTGAGATTTTTTATCATGAGTGGGTGCTAGATTTTATCAAAGGCTTTTTCTGCATTTATTGATATGATCGTGTGTTTTCTTTATCCTTCATTTTGTTTTTGTGGTGAATCACATGTATTGATTTGTGTGTGTTGTACCAACCTTGCATTTCCAGAATAAATCCCACTTGATCATGGTGCATGATCTTTTTGATGCATTGCTGTATTCGGTTTGCTAGTATTTTGTTGAGAATTTTAGCATCAATGTTCATCAGGGATATTGTCCTATAATTTTCTTTCTTTGTACTGTCTTTATCTGGTTTTGGAATTAGGATAATGCTGGCCTGAAAAATGAGTTTGGGAGCTTTCCCTCCTCTTGAATTTTATGAAATAGTTTGAGAAGGAGAGGTGTTAGTTCTTAGAATGTTTGGTGAAATTCACTTGTGAAGCCATCTGCTCTAGGGCTTTTTTTTGTTGGCAGTTTTTTGATTACTGCTTCAATTTCATTAGGTGTACTCTGTCTATTCTGATTCTCTGATTCTTCCTGATTGATTTTGGGAAGATCGTATGTTTCTAGGAATTTATCCATTTCATCCAGGTTGTCCAGTTTGTTGGCATATAATTGTTCATGATACTTTCTCATAATCCTTTGTATTTCTTTGGTGTCAGTTGTTATTTCTCCTTTTTTCATTTATGATTTTATTTATTTGGGTGCTTTCTCTTTTTTCTTAATGAATCTAATTAAAGATTTGTCAATATTGTTTACCTTTTCAAAGAACCAGCTCTGGGATTCATTGATCTTTTGTATCATTTTTTTTATACTCTATTTCTTTATTTCTGCTCTGACCTTAATTTTATCCTTCCTTCTACTCACTTTGAGCTTTGTTGTTCCTTTAAGTGTAAAGTTAGATTGTTTATTTTAGCTTTTTCTTGTGGGTTTTTTTTTTTTTTTTTTTGAGATAGGCCTGTAATGCTATGAATTTCCCTCGTAGGATTGCTTTCCCTGTGTCCCACAGATTTCGGATTGTTGTGTCCTCATTTTCATTTGTTTCAACGTATCTTTTGACTTCTTCCTTGATCTCATTGTTGATCCATTCATTCTTTAATAACAGTTAGTTAGCACCCATGTCTTTGCGTGTTTTTCAGTGTGCTTTTTGTGACTGATTTCTAGTTCCACAACATTGTGGTCAGGGCATGGGCAACAGTGTGGTGATTGCTGGGGGATAGGGGGATAAGGGAATTAAATGGTAATGGGAAAAATATAATAGAGATTAAATTAAAAATTGCTCCATTAACTTGACTTTCCAGTTTAAGTTTATATCCCCTAGGATTTATCCTAAGGAATTAGATAATCATCTTCCCCTTCAATTGCTTTTAAATAGGACATTCAAGTTAAAATTTTCCGGTTGACTTTCCAGAATTTTCTGGAAGCCCTTTTGTTTCTTCATATTGCCATATCTCAGTTTACCTACCCTGGAGCATAGATCTACTTGTATAAGAAGCAATGATCAATGCTTCTGGGACTCCTGTTATAGCCTCCATGTTTCCCACAGACCGTCACTTACATGTAATATTTGTTTCATTCTCAAGAACATCTGTAGAAGTTTTCATTTAGTAAAATATAATTATGTCTGAGGAAATAGGCCTTTCAAAATATAGTACAATATGCATAACAAAATTTGCCATTTTAGCAATTTTAAGTGCACAGTTCAGTGGCATTAAGTGCATTCATAATATTGTATAATCATCAATATCTATTTCTAGAACTTTTTCACGATATCAAACAGAAACTCAAAATAAGCCTCTTTCTTAAAAAAAATCTCTTTTTAGACCAGTTTTAGATTCACAGCAAAACCGTGTGGAAGGTACAGAGATTTCCCATAGCCCTCTGCCCCACCACATGCACAACCTCCCCCATGATCAACATCCACCACCGGGGAGGTCCATTTGTTACAACTGATGAACCTACACTGACACTGTATTATCATGAGTCCATAGTTTACATTAAAATCTGTTCTTGGTGCCATACATTTCATGAGTTGGGAGTACTTTCACTGCACTAAACCCCCTCTGTGCTCTGTCTGTTCATTCTTCCTTCCCCCTAGCCCCTGGCAACCACTGACCTTTTACTGTCTTCATAGGTTTGCCTTTCTAGAATGTCCTATAGTTGGAACTATACAATGTGTAGCCTTTTCAGATCGGCTTCTTTTACCTAGTAATATACATTTAAGATTCCTTTATGTCTTTTCCTGACTTGACCATTCATTTCTTTTTGCTGCTGAATAATATTCCATTGTCTGGATGTGCCACAGTTTATTTATCTCTTTATTTAAGGACATTCTGATCGTTTCCAAATTTGGGTAATTATGAATGAAGTTTCCATAAACATCCATGTGCAGATGTTTGTGTGGACGTAAGTTTTCAGCTACTTACTGTAAATACCGAGGAGCATGATTGCGGAATCACACGGTAGGAGTGTATCTAGTTGTGTAAAAAGTTGACAAACTATCTTCCAAAGTGGGGAAGATGTGGAGAAATTAGAACCTTTGTTTATTGCTGGTGGGAATATAAAATGATGCAATTCTGTTTGTTTTGTTTTGTTGAAAACAGGACAGCAGTTCTTCAACAAATCAAACATAGAATTGGTAAATGATTTAGCAATCACACTTCTGGGCATATGCCCCAACAGTAGAAGCATGGATCCCAAATGACATTTGTGTACTCATATTTGTAGCACTATTATTCACAATCGCTAAATGTGAAAGCAACCCAAGTGCTCATCAACACATGAATGGGCTAACAAAATGTGGTACACACATACCGTATGATAGTGTTCCGTCTCAAAATGGAAGAAAATTCTGACACATTCTACAACATGGACAGAACTTGAAAACATGATAAATGATAAAGCCAATCACAGAACGACAAATACGACAAGCACTGTATAATTTCACTTCTATGAAGTTCCTAGGGTAGTCAAAATCAGAGACAGAAAGCTGAATGATAGATGCCAGGGCCTGTGGGGAGGAGGGTAAGGAGTTAATGCCCCACAGGTAGAGCTCAGTTGGGGGAAGACAGGAGGCGGCCGTGGTGATGGCTGTACTGCAGTGTGAATGCACGTAAGGCAGCAGAGCTCCACACACTCAAAAATGGTCAAAACACAAAAATGGAATGTTTCTCTGGCCAGCCTTTTGATTTTCCTAACTATGGGAAAGTAACTTTGATGGGGAAGAAAGAAATTTTTTTCCTGCTTATTTCTATACTCACCAGCATCGTTCCGGATCTTATTCTTGAACAAAAATGATCTAGTGAGATTTAATCAAATACACTCTGGAGGCATCTGTGACGTCTATAATTTTTCCGAGAATGGAAAATCAGCATCAGAATCCTCCAGCTCAAAGATAATCAAACTAACCCCTGAGTTTTACAAAGAGGCTGAGACTGGGAGTACTTTGTGACTCGAGGAGCTACCGTAGCTGTTCTCCAACGTTCTGGGGTCCGCGGGCAGTACCGCTTTAACAGAAGTCCGGAGGTTTACAGGCTGGGTGTTGCTTGCGGTGTAAATCATATTAGCCAGGAAAACAAAGAGCCAACAAATTAAGCAAAGATGACAGCTATGAAAACAACAGGATTAGGAAAGGGCTTGAAGAAGCTTCAGGCAGTAGCTTTTAACATTTCAGAGCCTTTGATCCCCAGTCACAGCACTAAGGAGTTGCATGTCCGGGGACACTAGTCTGCTCAGCTTCTTCTGCTGCGGATTGAGTTTAATTGAAGGGCATTCATCATGGAGCCTCTATGAGATTCAATGGAACAGTGCACTTAGTGCCTGGCATGGAATATACAATCTGTCAATGTTAACCTTTACTATATAAAATCCGAAGTTATCTATTCCATAAAGAAAAAAATGAGCTTTCCGTTTTTCTTTTGCATGCTTTTCATAAATTTATCAGAACCTAAACATGTAAAATATTTTCCCCTGGAAGGCCAAGCTAAGACACATTTTAAAGGGAAATATGCATCATAGAAATTGGAACATTGGGTAAAGACCTAAGGTCTCCTTTAAACTGACTCCTTATTTTTCTTTTCTTCTAGAGTCTTCAGGGCAACCTCAGGCAGCAGCAGCTTCCTTACCTTCAGCAATGTCAAGAGCGCCCTATGGCTCCTCTCTCCCCTTGGCCAGCCATCCACACAAGAAGGCGTCATCTCTCAAGATCCCCCTTTTCTAGTTGTCACTAAACGAGTATGCAGGACCTCTTCATTTGAAAGGTTTCTTGGTGTTCTCTAGAATAACAAAATACTATGTTGGGGAGGAGTAAAAGCTCAGGAAATCTCAAAACGTTCTCATGGTCCTCACTCTCTGGCTTATGCTAAACTGCAAACGGAATTAGGTTTGCCTTCCTCAGAGCCAGTTTCTGTGAAATGATTCTCTTATTGTTTCTGATTCCTTTATTCTAAAAAGTATAGCAACCCAAATTTGGAGAATGGCTATGATATCACAATCTTAAAACTATAAAATTATTTTGCTATAATCTTCCTTTTTTTCTTCTAATTATAGATTTTGTTCACCAAATTACTACCTCAAAAATGTCTGGAAAACTGAGCTAGGAGATATTACTTTTAAATATTCTTTACAGTATTGGAAAGACTGTATTAAATAGCAAACCTTAATTTATGCTTATTAGAGACTTATTAGCTATGGTACCTTGAGGTTTGTAGGTACCACCAGACAGTAAGCGTAAGATCTTTAAGGAAAAGAATGGTGTCTCATCTATGCTTCTCCAACAGTAGTTGTATGCACATAATAGATCATTGTTGAATGGTCAAATAAATAAAAGAATGAATAGAAAAATAAATTGCCCTGTTCATTGCTCATTAATATTGATTCAGCCTTGATTATTTTTATTGCATATTTTCCATTCATTTTTATGTATCATTGTTTTAAGTTATTTTATTTAAAAAATTAGTTAAGGTACTAAAGTCACAATACTGGGCATGTTTTAACTCCAGGCTCAGTATCTCTGTTCTATGGGAATGATTAATCGTAGCCACAATCCTGTATCCTGTGTTGGTTAAGAACGATCTGAGTCATCCCAGGGATTGAAGTTTGGACAGGAGCAGCTTGGGGACATGCCAGAGTGGAAACAATGTATTTACTAGGAATGCCGGACTAAGTCACAGGCTGAAGGTGACATCAGTGAGTGTCAGACTGCCGTCAGAACTCATCTGAAAATGTTGCCAATTCGCTTTTTCTTTCTATTATGAACTTGCTTCTTTTTTTCTTTAGGCATCTTAATGATACACTCTTGCATTATTTTACATTTGATTGTTGATATATATTTTTTGACCCTCACTTAGAGTTTTTGGTCATTTCCTTTGTCATAAATAAGCTAAAAATTACTTCTAGCATTATTTTCTGTCCTTCAAACCCTATAAGAATATTCGCAAAGTATAATTACTTTGTGAAAGAAATGCTGCAGAAATCTGGTATGATTTATAATCATTTTGGAACTGGACTAGGATCAGTAGTTAGTCATGCATAGAAAGAAATTTTTTGTAACTATCTGGGAAATAACTAGTATGTCTACTCTTCTCTGTGTTTTTCTTACTACTTTCCCCTAAAAGGGATTATAATTATCACAAAAATTAAATTTATGGTTATACATTACCTTTAGGAAGAATTATTATAGTCATTTGACAGAAGGATTTTAAATGTTCAGACAATGTAGGAGAATAATTAAATAGAAAATTTCTAAAACTGTAGTTGGGCAAACAATTTAACATTTAAACTCTAAGTTACTTTTAAAATAAGAATTTAAAGAACCTGGTTGATATGAAGGAAGGGTGAGGACTGCTATGTCACCATGCCTCTGTGACCTTGGTCACAAGTCTCACGTTAGCATCACTTATCAATAGACTCAGGGCCCTCTTAACTCAGACACAGGTTAATTTACTAAAATTATTTCCTTGAAATATCAGTTCACATTTCTGTTTTCTAACTTTTCTATTATCTATTATAGAACTGGTCCATGTGAGGAATTTTGCTTTATATTACCCCCCAAAAATGTTATTTGAATTATTACTGAATTTCACATTACCTCACTTAAGTGTCCCTTTTAGTATACGTTGACATCTGATTTATGGGCAATATCCAGATGCAAGGGCTGCTAATTTATCAACTGCTTTTCTCTGCTAAACTTCCATTAGCGTTTAGTTAAGGAGATTCAGTGAACATCACGGGCATCATTGTTTACTCAGTACTAAGAAGGTGAGTGCAACTGGCAATGTAGGACTCCAGAGAACAGTGGAAAAACTCATCTAACAATATGGGAATTGTGATGTAAGGAAGCAGGGGTCAAAAGACAACCCTGGGCAGGGTGCTAATTGATTATCCTTGATACAAATGGAGAATTTATAATGATGGCATCTGAGTCTCAGTGATAGAACTGCATGTTCTAGGAACAAGGAGGAGGAGGCCATTGCAGCAGGAGGGGAATGAGCACAGGGGAAGAATAACAGGAATTGACATCAGAGACAGGAAACAAGATAATTCTGGAGTCTGTGCTCAGAATGGACTATCGGCAAAAAAGCTGAATCAAGGGTGAACAGGTGGCGGTAGGCGGTCAGGTACAGGGTAGGTGTTGAAGTCAACGCCGACAAGAGGTGTGGGAACTGACAGAAAGAGGGTCCATGTTATACCTACGGAGTCCGTGCATGTGTCAGACATTGTGCTAATAAGTATCTTGCTTAGAAAGATAAGAAAGCACAGTTCCTTCTCGTAAGAAGCAGATGACCTAGTGTATTTTTTTCAAATTTTCTTAGTGCAACAGTAAAAAATAAATTTTATCTTGTGACCCAGTTTGCACGTACATGTATCTGCATAACTGAAACAAAGCTTTCATGAATCTGCATTTACTCATATCATGTAAAACATAAAATTAATGTAAAATATGATTTTGGTAATAAAGTATATTGTTGTTTTATATTCTATTTTATTTAGAAATTCTTATAAAAATCTATTGAGTCAGTGGTGCTTAAACCTTTTGGTCTCAGGAACTCTTAGTACTCTCAGAAATTATTAAAGACCCTAAAGAGCTTTTGCGAATGTGGCAT
>VMDR010038035.1:0-10079 GCA_007922815.1 Macrotus californicus | reverse complement strand
AAACATGACTTTAAATGTATTTGTGGTATCATTGCTGACTTGTATGTTGTGTGCATTTTCTAACTATATTTAAAAAAGCCTTCCTAATTCTGCATTAGTCATGGTAATATTTTTCTGCACCTCCTTCATCCTAATAATCTCATCTCTTATTTAATAATTTAAGGAGATCTTTCCAAATAAGTGGTTTCTAGTTTTCTGGAACTACAATTTGTTTAACTGTAGTATTGGTTTAAGAAAGTATTCCTAACCTGTTTGCAACTTTTTTGGCTTAAGTATAGATGGAGATTTTAATCCAGAGTTCTGTAACCAAATTTAATACTGTCATATTCATAGTTTTTGTGTTCTGCAACTATTTAAACTGTAGTAAAATTTATTCTTGCCAAAGAAGCTTCTCCTTATCAATTTCTTGTCCCTTCTTCTTCCTGTTGAGATGGTAGAAATACAGAAGAATGATGTCTAATTAGCTGTGTCTTTCTTTGATTTACAATTTTAATGCAATATATGGATAGAAAGTAGTATTATTCTGCCATTTTACATCACAGGTAGAATACTTGAGTCTCTCATCTTTATCTCATGATTTAAATGATTCAGAAATAATTATAGCTATTGAAGGCACCGGTCAAGATGAAAGCATAGGTAAAGAAGCTTTGCCTCCTAGCACAACTACAGAAAAAATTACAACTAGACCTCAAAACAGATAACACCTGGAACCATCAGAAAATTGAGCAGTATGGAAGTCCAACAACCAAGGATTTAAAGAAGGCACATTCATCCAGATGGGTAGGAGGGGTGGAGAAGAACAGAGAGGCTCAGAGCCACCACGTGGCATGGTGAGGTGGCAGAACAGGTGGTCCCACATTCACATGTGGTGGATGAAAATGAGAAGGGATACCTCAGGAGGGAAGGATCTCAGTCCCAAGCCAGACCACACAGCCCAGGGTTCCAGTGCCAGGAAGAAAAATCCCCATAACTCTGGCTATAAAAACCAATGGGAGTTGGGGTGGTGAAAGAAACTGCCAGATTTGCAGAAGACTTCATTTAAAAGGCACACATGGATTTAGAACTTACCCAGACCCACTCCCTCTGGGATTCAGCACCAGGGCAACAGCTGAAAGGACACCAGTCGCATATGGGGAGTAAGCAAAGTGAATGGAAACAGGGCAAGTGCTGGACTAAACTCCAGAAGCCAGGCAATGGCATTGTTCCCTTTCCCAGCCCTACCCCACACATACCACAAAGTGGTGAAGCAGGTTGCCCCACACCCCAGGTGATTACCTAAGGCTCTGTGCCACACAATTTACAAGTGCCTTTTCTACAATAGGCCATGCTACTAAGACAAGGAGTCAAAGCAGTTCTACCTAATACATAGAATCAAACACAAGCAGGCCATCAAATTGAGGAGATAAAGAAATATGGCCCAAATGACAGACAGAACAAAACCCCAGAAAAAGAATGAAATGAAATTGAGATAGCCAACCTATCACATGCAGAGGACAAAACACAGGTTACTGGGATTCTCAAAGAACTCACTGAGTACAGCATAAGCATAAAGAAGACCCAGGAATAAATAAAGGTTACATTAAGTGAAATTAAAAAGATCTACAGGGAACCAACAGTGGAGGGGATGAGGCTGAGAGTCAAATGAACAATTTGGAACATAAGGAAGAAATAAGCATTCAACCAAAACAGCAAGAAGAAAAAAGAATTAAAAAAAATAAGGATAGTATAAGAGTCTGGGACATCTCCAAACTTACCAACATCTGAATCATAGAGATGCCATAGGGAAAAGAGGAAGAGCAAGAAACTGAAAACTTATTTAAAAAAATAATGGAACAATACTTCCCTAATTTAGAAGGAAGTAGACACACAAGTCCAGGAAGCACAGAGAATCCCAAACAAATTGAACCCAAAGAGACCACACCAAGACACATCACACTTAAATGCCAAAGGTTAACAATGAAGAGAGAACCTTAAAAGCAGCAAGAGAAAAGCAGAGAGATTCCCATAAGAGTGTCACCTGATTTCTCAAAAGAAATGAACACAATAAAAAAAATTAAAAAGAAGTACCAATTAGCAATTAAAGAATTCTCATGGGGATGCAAAGTATAACTTAGGATATATAATCAATAAGCATGTATGGTGTTAGGTGGGTACTAGACTTTTTGGGAAGATCAGTTTGTAAATTACATAATTGTCTGACCATTATGCTATAAACCTGACCAAAGATAATATTGAATGTCAACTGTAGTATAAAAATTTAAAAATTTTATAAATATTTGTATTTGTTCAAAAACAAATAAAAATGAAAATAAACTTTGCAGGCAAGGAGGAACTGGCAAGAAGTATTCAAAGTGATGAAAAGCAAGCACTGGCAACCTAGATTAATCTATCGAGCAAAGCTATCATTTAAAATGGAAGGGCAGATAAAGTGCTTCCCGGACAAGCCAATATTATATGAAAAGATAAGGGCAATTATTTAAGAAGAAGAAGATCAAAACTATGAACATTAAAATGGCAACAATTCACATCAACAACTGAATCTAAAAAAAAAGAAAAAAAACAACTAGGCAAACAACCAGAACAGGAACAGATCATAAATATGGAGATCATTTGGAGTGTTATCAGCTAGGAGGGGAATAGGGGAGAATAGGGGAAAAGGTGTAGGGATGAAGAAGCATAATTGGTAGGTACAAAATAGACAGCAGGATGTTAAGAATAGTATAGGAAATGGAGAAGCTAAACAACTTATATGCATGACCCATGGACATGAACTAAGGGGGGGATTGCTGGAGGGAATGGGGGTATTGGACAGAGGAGGGGAAAGGGGAAAATTGGGACAACAGTGATAGCATAATCAATAAAATACATTTTAAAAAAATGAATAATTGTAATACACCAATAAAAATATTAATATTTTAGTACTTAAAAATATGGTGTAAGAAAATTTAGAAAAAAAGGACTTCAATCATGAAATTTGCTTTATTTCCCTTTCCCCAATGACAACAGGAGATGGTAGATGACCTCGATCACTACACCAATACTTACCAAATCTACTCCAAAGACCCCAAGAACTGTCAGGAACTGCTTGGCTCACTAGAAGTCATCAACTGGAAACAGCATTTGCAGATCCAAAGTAAGTAAGGGGAATGGGAAGGGTGCTGACTCACTTCTGTGTCTTCAACAGTTTCCCTTATGACCCTCCCACCTTTTGCATACTCCAGACCCTAGCTTGCTGTCAGTTTTCTGACTCAGCTGCCACTATTCCTGTAAAGTGATAAAAACGCCCTGAAAGCTTGGAAAAACTGGGTGTCATAATGGGAACCATAATATAACGCCTTGATGGCCAAGAATTTATGGCACATGTTGCACATAGATCCACATGCCATAGGTTGATTGGGTGCCAGAGCAGAGCTTCCCTGAGGGCCTTCCATGCTTTCATGCCATAAAGCACCTCCAAGGTCATGAAGGACAACTGTCATGGTTACAGGAATGCCCTCCAGAATCAGACTTCCTACGATGGCATTTGTCTGTTACTTACTGTGTAATCATAGACACATGAATTATCCTTGCTTTGATCATATATACAAATGAGGATAATAATGGCACCTAAAGCACAAGGGGTTTTGAAAGATTAAATAAAATCCTGAATAGGAATTGCTTAACACAATACCTGGATGTGTAGATTAACTTTCATTGCATAGCAAGCCTCATAATTCTGTGAATCAACATTTGGGCTTGGCTTTGCAAGGCAGTTCTTCTGCTTGTTTCACCTGGGTTTATTCATGCAGCTGCAGTCTATTAATGGATGGACTATGGGCTGGTTGTTGTAGTGTGGCCTCACTCACATATCTAAATGATGGTTCTGGCTATCGGTGCCAGCTGCTACGGTGACAGCATGATAGGAGCACAAGTCCTCAGCAGGCTAGCCTGAGCCAGTTCATATGGTGTTGGGCTCAAGGTAATCAGGAGCACAAAGAGAGGGCAACCTCAATGTGCAAACACTCGTGAGCCTCTCCATGCATCAGATTTACTCTGTCCCATTAGTGAAAGCAAGTCACATGGCAAAAGTCAGATGCAATATAGGAGGGAACTATTCCAGGGAATAGAAACAAAGAGGCGTGGGCAAACTGTGGGTCATTCCTGCAGCAATCTACCACACTGGCTACATAGTAGGTGCACAACAGATGCTGGCTACTCTAGTTTTTGTAACTCATCTCCTGTGATTATCAAAAGTACATGATCATGTAGCCCCGAAATTTTGGTTCCATCTTGGTATTGCCACAAATATGGTATGGCCATGGCTGAATAAATTTCTGAGCACATTCATTGCACAAATCCTTGCTAAGTGACCCCAATCATACAGCAGTAGCACCAAGCCAGAAACAAGGTTTTTGACCTGTAAATGCAGACATTTCCTGCTCCACTGGACAGCTTCTCCATAGAATGTACTGAAATCATTGCATCTCTCCTTAAAATCTCATCTAGGTTCACAGGCCAGCCTTAATGAGGCGATACAAAATCTTGCAGCCATCAGATCCTTCAAAGTTGAACAAACACAGCGCTTTCTCTATATGATGCTTGACTCCTTAAAGAAACTGATTCCTTCTCTGTTGGATATAACGAACCTACCACCCGGTGATGGCAAACCTAAGCCCATGTAAGTCTGATAAAAGTCACTGCACCACTCATACCCCTCATTCCTGAATCAGCCTCCCACCTTTTCTTCCTGCTTTCACTCTTGCCTCCCTACAGTCAATATTCTTCAAAGCAGGCACAATCATCATTTTTAGAAATGTAATTTAGAAAATAGAAATAAGAACAAATATAATAAATATTCATAGACTTTACTTTTCTCTTGGAATCTCCATAGCAATGAACAAATGTTTAAGCTCTCCTCCCTGGATGTCACCCACGCTGCCCTGGTGAATAGATTCTGGCATTTTGGTGGCAATGAAAGAAGCCAAAGATTCATCGAGCGCTGTATCCAGAACTTCCCCAACTATTGTCTACTGGGGCCTGAGGGGACCCCTGTGTCCTGGGACCTAATGGACCAGACAGGAGAGATGCGGATGGCAGGAACCTTGCCTGAGTACCGGTCCCAGGGCCTCATCTCTTATGTTGTCTATACCCAGACCCAGGCTATGAAGAAACTTGGCTTCCCCTTGTACTCTCATGTGGACAAAAATAACAAAATTATGCAGAAAATGAGTTACAATCTGAAACATGTCCTCATGCCTTGTTCCTGGAACCAGTGGCACTGCGTGCCTCTTTGAAGTGTCAGACATGCTTGGGGATGTGGCTGGAACAGTGGGTGGGTGAGCAGAGAAAATGAGTAAAAGTCATTGTAATCATCAGTAAAGAAGCAGTGAGATTGATCCACCACTCGGATCCATGCATTGATGGGCTTCCTTTAGAAAGCATGGTTTAGAGTAGTCTCAATATGCCATGTCATTTAGTTCCTCACACTTCCGGAGAATGTCCATGACACTTTCATCAGCTTCCTGTTGCCCCACATGGCTTCTCTTGGAACTCCTAGTGCATGAATCAGTAGAGCCTTGCCAAATTTTCCAGGAAGGGGTAATAGTTCCTGAGCATTATGACTTATTCTTTTCTCTTTCTCTTTCTCTTTCTCTTTCTCAATAATCAGCAAGTAAACTCTACTCATTAGGTCTGTAGAAATTATCCTCTCCTCTGATTGCTGCTTTATTGGTATATTAAACAATTATACACAAATGTATATGAAACATTAGGTTAACCATAAGACACAGATATCGCAGGGAGAGTTACTAAGTAAAAGACTAACTCTACTAGCCCATCCTCTCCTCACTCCACACCAGGGAAAATGATTCAATATTGTTTCTAAAAGCAGAGCTTCCTAAATCCATCCAAATCCCCCAACAATAAAGAGATTTTGTGTTTGATTTTACAAGTTGAAGTCAAGTGGTTCATGATGGGAAGAGCCTGGACTAGTTTATGGAGAGTGGGAGGACCCAGATCCAAGGGGGTGGGTCTTTTTTGAGAAGAGACAGAAGTTGAGGGAGGGGGGAAGTACAGCATGGGTACCTCCTGTTTCACTTGACCTGGGCCCATTGTTTCAGGATGCCTGAAATGCAGTTCACGCAATAGTCTCACGGGAGAGTCTGGTTGGTGGTGTGGAGAGATGGTTTTCCTGGTTCTAACAAGGTCGCAGGGAGAGTTCCCTGCCCCAACATTTTAAGGGAAGCAGCACTAAACCTCAGCACTGTGCAGCAAGAAGACCACTGGACTGAAGGCAGTCACCTGGATCAAGAACCTGTTCCCTTTTGGTCCATCTACATCTGCAATTAGGCTATGGAATTGGGGCTGAAGCCCCGCCCTTCCACAGAAAAGCCAATGACTGAGGTTTAACTTCTTGGTGAATCAAGAGAGGGGAAGCTCAGTTTAGAGCAGGGTTTCTCAACCTTGGCACAATGGGCACTGTAGAGTGGACAGTCCTGTGCATTTATAGGATGTGTAGCAGGATCCCTGCCCTCTCCCCACTGGATGCCAGAAGCACCCTCCGTTCCAGTTATGACTAGTCAACATGTCTCTGGCTGTTTTCAATTTAAGAGTAGATGTTCTCCCACTTGTGGATGCATCAGAATCACTTAGTGGGATTGTTAATGCAGAAAGTGGGTCTCACCTCTAGATTTTCAAGAGCAGGAAGGATTGTATTCCTTGTATTGTAGCTAGACCTTACCGTCCAGCTGAATTAAGATTCTTCATAAATATTTTTGATTGAGGGTAAATACAGCAGATTCAGCATTTAAGACTTGGGCATTTAAGTCAGAGAAAAACAAATACCATATGATTTCACTTATATGTGGAATCTAATGAACAAAATCAACAAAATAGAAACAGACTCATAACTGTCAGAGGGGAGGGCGTAAGGGGGTTGGATGGAAAAAATGAAGGGATTAAGAAAAAAAAGAAAACCTCATAGATAGACAACATTAGGGTCATTACCAGAGGGAAATGAAATGAGGTTGTGAGAGGCAGGAGAGGGTAAAGGGGGATAAATGGTAATGGAAAGAGACATGACCAGGGGTGGTGAACACACAATGCAATATAAAGATGATGTATTACAGAATCATATGCCTGGGACCTATATAATTTTATTAACCAATGTAACCCCAGTAAATTCAATTTAAAAAGTATTGGCACATTGTCCCATCCCATCTTCCCAAAATACCAGGTGCATGCAATAATGATTTTTTTTTTTATGTGTGGCTAGGAACTCTCAAACTGAAAGATAAAAAGAAAACCAGGAATGACTAAAGATTTGACAAAGAAAACAGAGGCATCAGATTCAACCTGTGGATCAATTCGCACCTGCTAAAGGAGAAATACAACAAACAGAAGACTTTAGATAACTACAATTGTGATATTTTCTACTACATGCATAAAAAAATCACCTAGAGGTTCTGGAAATTAAACATTAGAACCCTAAGTAAAAAATCTCAGTAGATGGACTGAAAAGCAAAGTGGACACCGTGAATAGATCATTAGAAAGCTGGACCATCTAGAGGGACATAACACAAAGGGAAGACAGGATGGGAAGTATAAAAGCGAAGACAAGAGAACTGAACAGCACTGACAAGTTTGAACATCTAGCTAAATGGCCTTGAAAAGTGAGAACAGAGCAAATGGAGTGATAAAAAAAACAACTTCAAAGGAAGAAAAGGGAAGAAGAGGCAGAAGCAGCAGGAGAAGCAGAAGATTTTTCAAAAGTGAAGAATGTGTTCAGATGGAAAGAACTCACTTCAGACTGAGTGTGAAGAGAGCTCACTGGGTAGGTTATGTGCAGTTTCAGAGCATCATAGATGAAGACAAGACCCTACAAGCTTCCAGAGAAAGGGAGCAGGCTGGTTACTTCCAAAAGAGTATGAATCCCACTGACTGCAGACTTCTCGTGAGCAGCCCCAGGGACTTAGAAAACAGCGAAGAGATCCAAATTCTCAGGTCTTAAACTTACAGTCACAAAGGGAGGCAAAACATGGGCATTTAAAAGGACAGCACAGAGAATGTCATCAGCCCTGGCTAGTGGGACTCAGTGGATTGAGCGTGGGCTGCGAACCAAAGGGTTGCTGGTTGATTCCCAGTCAGGGCACACACCTGGGTTGTGGGCCAGGTGTCCAGTGGGGGCCACGTGAGAGGCAACCACACATGGATGTTTCTCTCCCTCTCATTCTCCCTCCCTTCCCTTCTCTCTAAAAATAAATAAATAAAAATAAAATCTTAAAAATAAAGAATATTAAAGAAAGAGAGAATGTCATCAATAATATTGTAATAACTATGTCTGGTGTCAGATGGGTACTGGACTGATCAGGGTGATCCCTTCATAAGTTATATCAATATCTGACTACTATGTTGTACGCCTGAGACAAATATTACATGTCAAACGTAATTGAAAAATAAAGAATAAAGAAAATGCACTTGTAGAATAAAAATGTTATACATGTTCAGAATAGATAAGCAAAACATTTAATTTAAAATACAAATTTTTAGAGACTTCCGGCCAAGATGGAGGCATAGGTAGACACACTGTGCCTCCTCACACAACCAAAAGAAGGACAACAACAAATTTTAAAACAAAAAACAACCAGAACTGAGAGAAAATTGAACCGTATGGAAGTCCGACAACCAAGAAATTAAAGAAAAAACTTTCATCCAGACCTGTAGGAGGGGCGGAGAGGACTCACACGGCGGGATGGTGGCTGGTGGATCTGGGAAAGGCGCAGCTGGCCAGGAGAGGTGGTGGCTGCGGACCGGGCATCCCACTCCCTCATGAGGATAAACTGGGAGGAACAACTGGGGAGCGAGGCAGATCCCGAAACCCAGAGTCCAGCTCGGGGCAATAAAGCCTCTGATTGAAAACTCCTGTGGGGGTTGAGTCGGCGGCAGCGGGAGAAACTCCCGGACTCACAGGAGAGCTCATTGGAGAGACCCACAGGGTCCTGGAGCGTACACAAGCCCACCCACCCGGGAACCAGCACCAGAGTCAGCACCAGAGGGCCCAATTGGACTGTGGGTAGAGAGGAAAGTGACTGAAAACCGGCAGAGAGTGGAGCAAGCGCCATTGTTCTCTCTCGGACCCCTCCCCAAAAACAGCGTCACAACGCAGCGATGTGGCTGCCCTGCCCTGGTGAACACCTAAGGCTCCGCCCCTTACTACATAACAGGCATGTCAAGACAACAAAAATGGTCCAAATGAAAGAACAGATCAAAACTCCAGAAAAAATACAACTAAGTGACGAAGAGATAGCCAACCTATCAGATGCCCAGTTCAAAACACTGGTAATCAGGATGCTCACAGACTTGGTTGAATTTGGTCACAAATTAGATGAAAAAATGAAGGATACGGTAAGGGAAATGAAGAAAAATGTACAGGGAACCAACAGTGATGGGAAGAAAAACAGGACTCAAATCAACGGTGTGGACCAGAAGGAAGAAAGAAACATTCAACCAGAACACAATGAAGATACAAGAATTTAAAAAATGAGGAGAGGCTTAGGAACCTCCAGGATGTCTTTAAATGTTCCAACATCCGAATCATAGGGGTGCCAGAAGGAGAAGAGGAACAGAAAGAAACTGAAAACTTATTTGAACAAATAATGAAGGAGAACTTCCCCAATCTGGCAAAGGAAATAGACTTCCAGGGAGTCCAGGAAGCTCAGAGAGTCCCAAAGAAGCTGGACCCAAGGAGGAACACACCAAGGCACATCAGAATTACGTTACCCAAGATGAAAGATAAAGAGAGAATCTTAAAAGCTGCAAGAGAAAAGGAGACAGTAACCTACAAAGGAGTGCCCATCAGACTGTCACCTGATTTGTCAAAAGAAACCTTGTAGGCAAGAAGGAGCCAGCAAGAAGTATTCCAAGTCATGAAAGGTAAGGAACTACATCCAAAATTACTCTATCCAGCAAAGCTTTCATTTAGAATGGAAAGGCAGATAAAGTGCTTCCCAGATAAGGTCAAGTTCAAGGAGTTCATCATCACCAAGCCCTTATTCTATGAAATGTTAAAGGGACTTATCTAAGAAAAAGAAGATCAAAAATAG
>VMDR010038034.1:0-10078 GCA_007922815.1 Macrotus californicus | reverse complement strand
CTTGGAAGGAAGAATTTGAAATTAATTATCAGTGATGAGATGCTATAATATTTTTCATTGAATGCTTTCTTGCACTCTTTAAAATTTTTACCATGGCCTGTATTACTTCTTTAATTAATAATTTTTAAAAACAGAAATCACCATAATTAAAAAAAAGAGCTTTAAAAGTATTTAGACTAAGCATATATGCAGGTATAAAATTTCGTTAGATGGAATTTGCAGTGTTAAAGAGATTACCAAAAGCACCTCCCCCTAATCATCCTGCTTCTTTATGGAGTATGCTGAGAGGATTTCTGCTGGCAAGGCCTAATGAAGGAGCTTGTTAAAAAATTTTGTCTATGAGCCTAGAATTTCAACTAAAACATTTTCCAATGGCATTTCAATTTGCAACACAGTAAATTCAGGAGCAAATCCAGAGTAGAGGCCTAAATGAGCACAAAGCAAATAGGTAGTACAGTTGCCACCCTTTCTGCGCTGGCACCTGGGAAGCCACTGCCACGGCTCAAGCCCACTTTCCCAACGAGCCTGACGCAACTTCAGGATCTTCAAGGAACCATTGCCAGTTGAGTGGAATGAGAACCATTGTTTTCCAGGTCAACCCCAAACTGTGCACACTTGCCCCTGCCTTAAATTCCTGGGGAGACAGAGAGGAGAAGCCACTGTGCTGACCTGGTTTGGGTTCTGTTCACACAATTCAAACATCTGAAGAAAGAGAAAATGTTTGACTTTGCCCATCAGACTTGGTGGACGAAAGTTGGATAAACCACCTGATGACGCATGATATGAGAAAGAAAGTGTTCTCTGGGGAAGGAAGAGGCATGGTCTATGGGCGATGACAAGCTGGGGTCTGGAGCGAAGGAGGAAGTGTCAGGGTAGCACTCCGCACTGTGATTTTGGGCCTCAGGTTGGTTTCCATCCCAAGGAATTTGTCCCAAGTTCCAAGGGGAAGATGTGCCATGATAAAAACCAGGCCAAATAAAAATTGTAGTTCTGGAGGTGTGTGACCGTAGGCAAAGTTAGGTCACCTCCCCAGCCTTATTTTTCTCTTTGGTAAAGTGTATTGGTAAGACGATTTCCAAAGTCCCTTTCAATTCGCACGTTCAGAACTGTACTAGTGGAAGGTAAGCTGGGAAGTATCATATTTTGCCATGTATAATGTGCAGTTTTTTGCCCAAATTTTGAGGGAAAAATAAGGATGCACATTATATGTGAATAGTACTAATTCTGTATATATATAAATGTTCTTAAATCTTTTTGCTTATGCTTATGCATTAAAAGTGTAACTCTAGAAAGCAATAGCGATATCCGTATGCTAAATAATACCCTGGAATATGATAATCAGTTTTGCTGAACTTTTTAAATTGAATTAAAAAATTAAAATGAAAGATTTTTTTCCTGAAAGTTTGGGCAAAAAACTTGTGTGTGCATTATACATGGCAAAATATGGTAAACAGTTCTTTATTTAAAATGCATGTGAGTCTTCCCAATGAAACAAAGTGCTTGGTTAAGCAAGTTGCATCTGGCCGCTGCTTCTTCAGCTTGCTTAGTAGTCAGTGTTTCTCAGTGAGTACAGTGAACATGGACACTCTCTGCCATCACATGGCACGAGTTCTCTCATCTTGCTGGGAAGCCTGGTCCCTCCTGAAATGGGCTTTCTGTACTGCCCACATTGCTCCCCAGTGGTCCTCTGCTCACCTTGGGAAAGTTTGTAAGGCCACAGAGGTGAGGCTTTGCCCTCTGAGATTTTTAATCTAGTCATGGGACTGAGACAACAACGACTACCCCAAAGGATGCTATCACGCTAATGGTTGCAGGAGTGAGATGTAGCTTAAAGGGGCTTTAGCTGTTCTCTCCACCAGCTCCGATCCTTAAGTCAAGCCAAATGCATATGTATAAAGAGCCAGCTTCATGGTCTCACAACCAGTGTACTTGCACAGGCCCCATATTTGGAAGGGAGGCCTGCCCTCTCTTTGCAGTTGCCATTAAAAATTCTTAGTAATTTTATTTTAAATTTGCATTCTGTAAGTTAGGTTCAATGAAACAATGGAGGAGATGCTGAGGCTTTGGAGCCTGGCCTCTACCACAGTCCCATCTCCCACTGCCTCCCTGGGGTGGATTCTTAGTCATCCTCAACCCCACTCAGCAATTGCCTTCCCCCTTTCTCCTGGAGAGTCCAAGGCACATTCATCTAGTGAGTAATCTCCATGCCTGAGGTAGCATAACATTGAATTGCAAATAAACAATCACCATGACAGATGCAATGAGAGACAACAGAAGAAAGAAATAATTTTTTTCTCCTTTTTGAATAAGGTTCCCCACGTATTTATTTTTTCCTAGGCCTAGGAAATTATGTAGCTGGCCTTGTACTGGGTTGGCCAAAAAAGTCAGTTACATTTTTTCCATACAATGGCTCTAGTAGTGCTTAGTTGTCTTTAACATCATTCAAAACAATTTTGTTAGATTGTATTGTGACAACAGTCATATCAGCATGCATTAAAAAAAAGGTCTGGAGAGCATTATGCTAAGTGAAATAAGCCAGGCGGTGAAAGACAAATACCATTTGATCTTACCTATAAGTGGAACCTAATCAACAAAACAAACAAGCCAGCAAAATATAATCAGAGACATTGAAATTAAGAACTGACAGAGGGAAGGTGGGAGGAGGAAAGGTGGGGGGAGGGGAAAGGTTCTCAAGAATATGTATAAAGGACACATGGACAAAACCAAAGGGAGGTAGGGTCAAGGGTGGGAAGTGGGGATGGCTGGGGTTGGGGAGAGTGGTGGGGGAAAAAGGGAGACAATTGTACTTGAACAATAAAAAAATGTGAAAAAAAAGATATCAAAATTGGTGAATTTTTGTGTAGCCATTTTAATATTGAAGATGAAAATATATACATTTTGGCATATTATATGCTTTATTATTTCAGTAAATGTAAAAACACAACTGAAATGCAAAAAGAGATTTGTGCAGTGTATGGAGAAGATGCTGTGACTGATCGAATGTGTCAGAAGTGGTTTGTGAAGTTTCTGGATACAATTGACATTTTGAACAAATAATTCCTTGCTGTGGGGCTGTCTTATGCATTGGAAGATGTTTAGCAGCACCCCTGGCCTCTGCCCACTAGAGGCCAATAGTGGGAGATAGTTGACATACTCAAAATACCCAAATCAATAAAGTTACCGGTGAAAATAAAAAATGTGTATTTTATGTTATGGAAAAAAGCAATGGACTTTTTGGTCAGCCCAAAACACACACAGTAAGCATGAAAGTCCCTGATCAGGAATGGCTGGTCCTAAACCACTTCTCTATACACACATTCTAGAGTCAATTTTGTACCTAAAAAGACTGAACAAAAAGCAAGAGAGAGTGTGGGAGAGAACAGAAAGGCCAGGTGTGTTGGAGGCGGGACTATCCCTTCCCGCTCTACACCCAGGACACCTACTCAACCTTTGCCTTTCTGAATATGAAGCTAAAGTGATCTTTACCAAAACAAAATGTACTCTACCTTTAAAGGTATAAAGAGGAACAGTGCCTGCAATGTATTAACAAACTACCTGAAAGGAGAGGATATAGTCACCTAGAATGGTGATTAACAGTGAGCGAGTGAGGCGATCTATAAAAGTAGGCAAGAAGATGGGCTTTCAAAGAAGACTACACTTAGATTCCACTCCTGGCTAATCTCACCAGCTGCATGCCTTTGCAAAAGATGACCTCTGTATTTTAGTGCTCTCATCTTTAAAAACAGGATGATAAGAGTAGCTCCCCTAGTAACTGTTCAAAGGATTAAATGCTCAAACAGTGCCCAGATACAAAAGTGCTTTAATCAACGTTAAACATAAGGTTGCAAAGAAGCAAAGTTTTTGAGAGTCTCAAGGTAATCAGGGAAAGATTTGCAAGGTGTCACCTGAGAGCCTATTTTGAAAGTTTGTATGGCATTGCTTTCTCCATAACTGTGAGCTTAATATAAAAGCTTTCATAAGAAGGATCTTTGGTAGAAAACCTAGATGAAAATGCTTTATGTCATTATTTGGAAACACACGCACACACACACACAAGAGAACACTTAGAAATAAGAGACTTAGTTTAACTACATGCTTTTGAAGCTATTTCTGAAATGATTACTGTTGGTTTTTCCAATCTCATCGAGTCTTGATTTGGTATTAAGCAGCTCTAATGAAAGTGTACAAACATCTGCCTCATATTCTGGCTCTTTCCTTAGCTAGTCTCCCACGCTGACTTATTGAAGTTACAATTTAGGATGATTTTGCATAAGATAAAAGCCACATCTGCCTATCCACAAATCTTTATTTATTTATTTACTTGTAGGACCTTATGTCTCTTCACAGATGTAACAACACCAACTGATGTTTTAAAATAAATCCTGTTGGAAATAACGCAGAAAAAATGTATCTGTCTGATGATGAATGCATGTAATAGACAGGGTTCCTAAAGTACCAATTTAGTTAACTGCATGTTCACTTACTGGTTATACACTATTCTCAACTGACCCCAGCACCACTGTGCTGGGGTGATTTCACTGATGTTTCCTGATGATCATTTGGTTTCTTTGGATTTAATAACAAGTACTTCTTCCTATGAGTATATGCTCAGAAGGCCAAATAGCTAAAAAATAAAAAAATAAAAAAAAACAAATAAAAGGTAGGAAATCATTCAAATGATCCCAGTTTTTCTGACATTGATGCAGTGTTACCTTATTAACAAGGTTGTGTAATTTTACCGTCCTGCAATGTCTTCTCCTGTAATACCTACCAGCATAAAGAGCAAAGAGAGGATGCCCACAAGTTCAGTTACAGCTGTGCTCTAATTTCATTTTAGGTAAACAGAGGAAATCTACATTTGGTTTTAAGACACAAGTCTCAGACAGTATTGAATGATAGTTCACAAGACTTCTCAGAGCTCTCCCTTCATCCTGTGTATAAAGAACAAAGTGAACTAGACACTCTACAACATGCCTTGCAGCTCTAATGGTCTACAGAAATCTATCTTAGTGGATTATGTGATCTTACATGGCTTGATCCTCTCTCAAGTCAAAGAAGAGAGAACAGGTTGTTATTGGAATTAAAATGATCAATGTCAGAAAAAGGAAGTCCAAAGGTTAATAACGTAACCATTGGTGGTGGGTTCACCAGGAGGCACATCTCTGTGGTACGGGAGGAAGAAGAGTGAAATAAAAACACAGCAAGGTACTGAACTTCACTTCTATTGTATGAGACTTTGGGATGGCAGGAAGAAACTGAAAAGGCAGGAAGACAATAGATAATGTCTTAGAAGAAAATTTGAAAAAGTCTTTACATGGAGGTTTCATATGGAGGATTTTAGCTCATCCTGCATAGGGAATTCTTTCAAATTTCTCTATGTGTCTGTTCCAAGGAAGAGCTTCATTTAGATGATACAATATGACAGGTAATACATTTCATATAATCCATTGAACACTAAAAGGAGTTGTGAGTCTGAATTTCAAGGAAATCCCGTAGAACATAGCAGAACTAAAGTGGCTGAGTGATTTTATGAGATGGAAATAACTTCATAAAATTATAATTGATGTCAGTCTGATAATAATAGTTACCATTTATTTAGTGCCTACCATGGATCAGAAACTACATTGGGTAATTTACATATAATATCTCATCCAATGCTTACAGCATCATAGGGGCACAATTTACATCTGAAACAAATATTCAGAAAGGAAAGCAACCCGCTCAAGGTCACAGGGATGGCAGATGGGCAACTGAAACCCAGACCTTGCTGATTCAAAGCACATGCATACTCTTTCCCATCTTCCATCCTGCCACTCTTGGCATCTTATTGGGGGAGCCAATCATAAGAGGCACATATTCTGAAACTGTAAACACCACAGTGCTCTGACTGTACAATGTACTATTTTTGATGGGTGGGAAAGTATAAAGAAAATGTAGTCCTTATTTTTAATGACTATTATGTTATGCATTATTTTTTTTAATTAGTAAATCTATACTCTGAAGGGCATATACAAGGTCTGTCTGGAAAAATCGCAATCATTGTTAATATAACAAGAACAGTTTGTGCGATATCAATGTAAACTGGCAGCCAAAGAGAGTGGACTGGACTGAGCATATATAAACAATGACGACTTCACCGTACCAGTCAGTGGGGGTGGTAGACACAATGGAGTGGAGTGAGCTTGTGTACTGTGTGCTGTCACATTCAAAATGACTGAGCGATTAGAGCAACAAATCCTTATCCAATTTTGCATTAAGCTTGAAAATTCCTCTGTGAAAATTATTTGGATAATTGAGAAGGCCACAGCTGTGGACAACTGGTGATTGGCAGCTTCATCATGACAATGAGCCCAATCATGCCCCATGTTTCATGCAGAGTTTTTTGGCAAAATATCAAATCACCCAGGTGACTCAGCCCTCCTAAAGCCCAGATTTGGCAGCCTGTGACTTCTGGCTTTTCCCAAAACTAAAATCACATTTTAAAGGGAAGAGATTTCAGATCTTTGATGAGATTCAGGGAAATGTGACGGGGCAGCTGATGGCAAATAGGAGAACTGTGTGAGGTCACAAGGTGCCTACTTTGAAGGGGACCGAGGCATCATTGTCCTATGTACAATACTTCTTGTATCTTGGATCTTCTTCAATAAATGTCTCTATTTTTCATATTACATGGCTGGATACCTCTGGATAGACCTCATATATACACATATACATGCATACACACAATATATCACTACTATATATATGTACTGTATATACACACATGCCTATATGTATTTATTTGAGATATATATACATACGCATACTACCTACACAGACACACACACACACACACACACACACACACAGGTATACATAATTTTTAACCAACTTTTCCTTCCAGCTAGTGATAAAACATATTAAAATGAAGCAATTGCCTGGCATAGGATATTTAAAAAATACTATAGAAGAATTGTCTTAGAAGGGGGATCTTAAAAGTTAAATCATGTGGAACCAGTCCATGGGGGAGAGAGTGATACTACAGAGAAAAGGTTTTTCAGAGAAGAAATAAAGTGAACCAGAATCTGATTGAGGACCCACAATGAGCCAATATTGTGACAGGGCTGCCTGAATATCTCCTTTATTTTCCTTGGGTGAGAAACAGCCTAGCAGACTGTAGTTGAGTAGACATTCTTGAATGGATACTCATACATAGTGTACACTCTAACAATGGACCGTACAGTATATTTACAGCTTAAAAACTGCTCTAAGAGTCAGTGCTTGTACATGACTTCACAATCAGTGATGAATCAGTGATGAATTAATAATAACATGAAGACCATGAATGATCAAATGTTCTGTGACACCGACTTCTTGGTTTTAAAAGTGATTCATTCTAATTTTTTTCTCTTCTCAGCAACCTTCAAAATGAGCGGTAAGGTTGAATTATCATAATGAAGCACACAAATTCATTTCTCATAGTTAAACGCTCATCACCAATCAGTTAGAGATGTCCTTTTTCTACCCCAGACCAAAAGCCTAACTGAAGGAGGTCAAAGTGACACAGACCTGAGAGGCGTTATGCATATCCTGTCAGCATAAGTGGGAACTCAAGCCCAGGGGGAGTCAGGTATTTTTCTAATTGGCCTGATTCACTGTAATACCTCACTTCAGTGCAGCCCTTTTATGCCAATTAGCCTTCCTTTCCCCATGCAGAATTTGAAAATTGTGGCCCAAGGAAAGAATCTAGTAGACCACTTTCAGAGTCACAGAAAAAAGAGATTGGAAATGTTATGAATATCTTTTACAGTGATGCTAACTTAATATTCTAAGCTGGGCCAGGACTAGGTTAAGGTGAGTGAGGCACCATTTCATGCATTTGCACGGTTGTAAGCATGAGTGTCTCCTTAAGTGGGCATCCCCGTGCACCTTGCAGGCTTTGCCCTAGCCCCAGTCCTTAGTCAAGAAGAGGAGCGTTATGGCTAAGTGTGGCACATCCTCATGAAATCACCAAACTTCCTGTTTATAAATTCACTCTGATATCTCTGATCTGGAAAATTTTGAACACCATGACTTTTTCGTGCTTCAAAAACTTTAATTATTGCTATTTAATTCCTCCTATTGTTGCCTGGGAAATTAAAGCCAAATTCTTACCTTTTAACAAGAACTTTTGACACAAACCTGACTTTCCACTCACTTTATATGGAGTCAGGGGGCTGACCACTGACTACACTGTCAGCTCCTGCACTTTATACTCCACCTCCATTCCTACTTCCCATCTGTGCCAAAGAGTAGCTTTCACCTCACTGCTTCCAGCCTTTGGACCAACATGTTTTCCTCCTAGAAGTTTCCTCTCTATACTACTTATCCCGTACAATGCATATACCACTTACTAAGAGCTCAATGGAATGTCCTTTCCTCTGGAAGGCCTTTTCAGATCCCACCCATAAAAATTAATTTTCTTCTTCTTTGTTTTACCACTCTCTTTTTTCACAACGTTGAGAGAGCATTGATCTCAGTGCTCCTTATGTTAAAAAAAAAATCATTATTTGCAGTTGTCTGTTCTGTGACTGCCCTTTGGACTCTGGGAAGGAGGAGTCCATTTTATTTGCCTCTGTATTCCCAAAGAACCCTGCAGTGAATTGCACGTGGTGGGCCCTTAATGTATTTGCACCTCGCTGTGTGACTGGGTACATTCTTTAGTAAAGTAAGTACATGGATTAATAAGCTTTTGGGGAGAGTGAATGCAAGCTCATTTCCTTCTTTTAATCAGCAAAGTAGATTTTAAACCTAGTCTACTGCATATTTAGGCCAATTCTACTGAGTATAAAGACTCGGAAAACACTTAGAACTAATAAATGACTTCAGGGTGAGTACATGGTGTAATTGTATTTTGAAAATTACAATCTGCATAAGTACAAAGCAAATACATAATGGAAGCTCAAATATTTGAAAAACTAAAAAAATGTGGACATGATGTTCTTTGGATTCAAATGTTGACAGGAAGAAAGTGCATCTAAGGCAGTCCATCTGTCTTAACCCTTATACTGCTACTCATGCCTTAATCAAATGTTTATTGTGTGTCTCCATTGTGCTTGATGTTGGACTAGTTGCTAGAAATACAAAGAAGACCAAAAGACTGTTTTTTTCAGTGAGCTATTCTTAACAATAAGATGAGTTATACCTATCAGTTTACAGTGACTCCTGAGCCAACAGTGAAAGAAAAGACACTTGAGACAGGCATCAGTAGAGAGAAGCATTTACGAACCCAAATTATACAGAGGACAGAACATTAGTTCTACCAGAAAGGAGAAAATAGACTTCAACGTGGAAGCTGTTCAAACAGGCTGAAGGTTGAGGGGAGCTTGTACAAGTGGCAAGAGAAGAACTGCATTTTATGAAAGTGGGAACAGAAACAGAGGATTCTGAATGGGTATGATGTATTCTAAGATCTATTATATTTTTAAGATATAAAATATCTTTAAAAGTCAACATACTCTATAAACACAATCTAATGATAGTTTATTACACAAACTAAACTATTGCTACCAAAATGTTTCTAAATATCTCAACAATATTTGTATCTGGTTCCAGACTGAAGCTTAATTTCAAAAAGCCCAAATTGTCTATGCTAACCAAAAGCCAACTGACATTTCTAGGTATAAGCAGCAGAATTTCAAAGGTGTAATGAGGTTTGCTCATTCTTAATTAGTCCAAGATAACATAATTAGCATATGAATTTGGTGAGCTCATTGCCATCTCCAAAATTCTGTAACACCACTTCACCCAATTTTCCTCTCTTTGAGAGATTCTTCAGGCTCTTTGGGTTCCGGAAGTCACTCCACCCAAACTTGTTATTTGCACTTGCATATTGAGACCAAATGATACGGTTTGTAAGTAGAGAGGTAAACACTAGAGTGGGGAATGGGAGTAATGGAGGCAGAAGGACACAGATTCCCATATATTGGTCTCTTTTTTCTCTAGTTCATTCTCTTGGAAAAGCGATCCTGGCACTATCATCATAACTGTGTTCCAGGGTGAAAGGCAAACTCAAATATCAAGTCAAGCTTGTAAATCACTGTGTGTGCATGAGTGTATA
>VMDR010038033.1:0-10077 GCA_007922815.1 Macrotus californicus | reverse complement strand
ATGTGAGCTTTGATATTCAATATTGGCATATTAAAACTCCAGGTGAAAGCTTTGGTACTGAGGGGCTGTGATATGGCTGGTGGTCAGAAAAGATCTCAAAGACGTGAGAGATTTATTTCATTATTATTGTTGTTCCTGGGCCCAGTTCTCCAGTCCAATAGTTCTACAAATTTGATCAATAACCTATTCAGGGGAATTCAAGCCTTAAGAAAAAGGACAAAACAATCTATTTCAAATCCATAAAACTGATTTTTAGCTAATGCAATAATTGATGTTAAGATATGTCTTTCCAAAACCCTATGTGGAAAATTAAAGGAAAAGCTGAAAGTTGCCCAGTGAGTATATGGGATCAGAACAATATTGAAGTATCTTGTCTACTAATCTATATTTCATGACCTAGCCAATGAAGCAGACGTATTGCCCATTTCCTCTGATTAATTTTGGTTCTTAGACCTCTTTGAAATTCTGATTAATGCCATGGAGTCCCTCTCTCATCAAAAGCACATGCACACAAGGTTTTCCACACATATCCGTGGTTCTAAAGACTCCCAGAAACCCAGACATGAAATCCAAGGTCCGAAGATCACAGGTGTGGGATGCACAATCTAGAGAGTTCTTTTTTGATGCATAGGCAAGTCTTTTCAGTTAGTGCACCAACATTGAGATTATTTAGCTCTTGCTTGCTTCAGGCCAAGAAGTTCTAGCACCTGGTGGCTCCTTATCTAATTGATTTAAACAAAGAGATTGATGGGTGGGTATCTTCCTCAGTCAGGATGCAAGGACACCATAATCTAAGAATTCTGCCTATTTGATAGAATCAGTAGAAACTCCATTATGTTTTTCAGATGGAGGAGGGTCTGAGAAAAAAAAAGAAATTAATATCAATCCCCAGGAAACATAAATAACAACAATAAGTTAGTGTGCTTCTTTTGTGATGTCACGTAAGCCCTCCTATGTTACCATTTTCTTTCAAACTTAACCTTAAACACTGGGTTGAAGTGTGGGCAGTTGAAGGGATAGCATGTCAAGAATATTTTCCTGTACTGGTGGGAACTGATAGGGGGTCAGTTATTCAGTCCTATTGTCGGTTAGATTTATTTGTTTGAGTCATTCTGATGAAGTTTTCTTAGGCCATAACAGAATTTTGGTCATCCCTGAATCCTATATTTTTGCTGATTTCAAGTTCTAATTGATAAGACAAATACAGGAACAGAAAATCATAATGTTTTTGTGATAGTAACTCTTGTTGCAATTAAAGGGTATCTGACCCCAAATGCTTGATTAAATCAGGGAGTTGTGTCCTGACTTGTGAAACAGCATGCATGGCATGGTAGCAAGAGATGTAGTGACTGTTTTAGTTGGGGTCCCTGCAAGAAAGAGATGGCACGTTCAAATTAGGATAGTCTTAGAAGGGCTTAAAAAGGGACTGCTTCCTTCAGCAAGGGCAGAATGTAGGAAATCGTAAGTGAAGTACAGTGTCTCAGAGTTGTCACCATTATGGGACCCACTAGGGTGAGGAGTGTGACCATAACTGGAAAGGAGAAATTGTGTAGAGTGGGCCAACTTGAGTGGACCACTGAGCCATGGTAAAGGGACACCGCCAGTCTTACATGAACCTGAAGGGAAGGGGGCAGCGACATCAAGGCTTCATCTGTCCTCATTCTCTCGCCTCCTGACTATCTCTTGCTGAGCTTCCCCAGTGGTGGGTTGATGTAATCTCACAGGTCAGCCTTCTGGATGGGGCAGCGTGGAGAAGAAGGAAGAATGGGCCCAGAGGGCAAACATATTTGGCGCAGATCCAACAGATCTGTGTTCAAATCGTGGCCCTACCACTTATCAACTCTTCATCTTTGAACCAGATATAACTTCTCTAATCCTCACTTTTCTACTCTTCAGAATTTCTGGAAGAAGATACTGTAAACAGCAAAATATCTACCCCATCATATGACACATAAGTGTTTAAGAAATGCTTACTGAATGTTTACTGAATGAATAACTCCATTATTAATTAAAAATAAAAGATTGGTGAAAGCACAGAGTGAGATATGGTTTCCTTTTCCAATTGATGTACCATAAGTAAAATTTTTGCTGTGTGTTCATCTGTATAATATAGCGCCCTAAGGCAATTACATAAATAGTCAATATTTCCTAGGCAATATGCTTAGGGTGATATGATGAAAAAAGTTATTACTCATAATGTATACTCTGTCTTGAACAGTTAAAATTTAATATTTACATACCTTTGATGAGTCAAGATGGCTTTCCAGTTTTCTCATACATAAAACTGAACATCTCTTAAAGACCATAGAAATTCAGAACCGAAAATGGCACAAGAAAAATCATCTGTTTGAATTTTTTATTTTGTAGTTGAGAAAACTGAGGCCCAGAAATGTAAACTCATCCAAGGCTAATGACCTTGATAGTGTCGGAGCTACAACTAGAATCCAAGAGTTCTGGCCTCAGTCTAAGCCATCCTCTTCTATATTTTGATTAATAACATCCCGAAGAACAGAACTGACTAAAAGTTTCACACCTTATAAATCAGCATGGAACTTGCCCAGAGGCCAGAATAAGCTTATGAATTCAATCACTATCAGATCCCAAGAGAGAGGAATAAATTAAAACAAAGCATTAATGGTTTGCAATTTATAAAAGAACCTCTTGCCGTAAGTGATTATCATTATTATACTGTTTTCTGATGTGGATACTAACAGTCTTGAGGCCCTTGTAAATAAATTATATGTACTTTAAGAAAGCTCAGCAGTAGGCTCTGTATTACAGGGAGAAGCAGCAGGTAAATGCACCCACTTGACACAAAGGATGACTAAGGATGTCTGTGGTCCTCACTCCATCGAAGAAAAATAAACTAGCTCTCTGTATTCACAATAAAAATAATTCATTTAGGTTTTTCTTTGGTGATAGGATTATTTTGTTTAATATTTCACAATCTGAGTGGGAAAGCTTAGGGATCATAATTTAGAATATTATGTGAAGTTATTAATTCTTATAAAAGAAAAGTGAAAATTCTAAAGAAAGCAGAATATTGTCATTTATCCTAAAAAAAAAAACACCCAGATTTTTTGGAAGGCTTATTATCCATCTTTCTCATTAGGTCTCTTATAAAAGGAACCACTTCAAAGCATTGCAGGACTCTAAAGAGGAGAAAAAAATTGTTTGGCGGACTAGGGCTTAAGCAATGCTGGTTTCCCACCATGCCATGTGGAGTGAGGGGTCATGGACCAGCTCCTAAGATGCTAGTTTCTTTAATTATGACAAACTCCACTCCCAAATGCTCTTAGAAGAAAAGCCAACATACGCTCTAGGGGATCAATCACAGCTTCAAACTTTCCAATTAACTTCCTTTTTATTACCCCTCATTGATAGCCTTTGAAGTGTGCTTCAATTAACATAAAATTTAGAGCCAGGAGATTTCTAAATTTCTGAGCTTCTAAAATAAACACTATGCGAAATGATTCCTATGAACAAAATCAATACAAATTATTGTTATTCACTATCAAAAATATAAATCTTATGAGACACCATGCAGTTGAGTAGTTATGAACTTGGGACTTTATGTACTTGGGCCTTTTTATATCTCAGTTGCCTCGAATGTAAAATGGGCAAATAGCACGACCTACTTCATAGAGAGCTTTGATAAATTTCAATAAGGTAGATAAGGTGGATGCATTAGAATAGTCCCTGTCACATAATATGGACCATAAGTTTTAGATAATGTGGTATTTATTGTTATTACTATTAAATTATTAGTTTTATTAAATTTTATTTTTGTATTCGTGAAGTTTCTTCTACATCTTGATCATCCTGCAATACTATAAGGTTGAATAAAAGTATAAGGACCTCTTTAATTTTTAAGAAATATATTTTATTGATTATGCTATTACAGTTGTCCTAATTTTGCCCCCTTTGCCTCCCTCCAAGCATTACCCCCATTCCCTCCAGCATTCCCCTTAGTTCGTGTCCATGAGTCATACATATAAGTTCCTTGGCTTCTTCATTTTCTATACTGTTCTTAACACCCCCCTATCTATTTTTTACCTACCAATTTCTTAGTTCCTGCAACTTTCCCCGCATTCTTCCCTTTCCCCTCCCAACTGATAACCCTACAAATGTTCTCCGTATCCATGATCTGTTCCTATTTTGCTTGTTTGCCTAGTCTGTTTTCTGGATTCAATTTTTTTAAAAGATTTTATTTATTTATTTTTAGAGAGAAGGGAAAGGAGGGAGAAAGAGGGAGAGAAACATCAATGTGCAGTTGCCTCTCGTGGACTCCCCACTGGAGACATGGCCTGCAACCCAGGCATGCGCCTCGACCGGGAATCCAACCAGCAACCCCTTGGTTCACAGGCCAGCACTCAATCCACTGAGCCACACCAGCCAGGGCTCAATTTTTGGTAGTTGTGAATTTATTGCCACTTTAATGTTTATAGTTTTGATCTTCTTTTTCTTATATAGTTCCCTTTAGCATTTCATATAATAATGGTTTGGTGATGATGAACTCCTTTAGTTTTATCTTGTTTGGGAAGCATTTTTTCTGCCCTTCAATTCTAAATGATAGCTTTGTTGGATAGAGTAGTTTAGGTTGTGGGTCTTTGCTTTTCCTCACTTTGAATACTTCTGGCCAGTCCCTTCTAGCCTGCAAAATTTCTTTTGAGAAACCAGCTGATAGTCTTATGGAAACTCCTTTGTAGGTAACGCTCTGCTTTTCTCTTGCTGCTTTTAAGATTCTTTATCTTTAACCTTTGACATTTGAATTTTGATGTGTCTTGGTGTGGTCCTCTTTGGGTCCATCTTGTTTGGGACTCTCTGTGCTTTCTGGACTTGTATATCTATTTCCTTTCCAAAATTAAGGAAGTTTTCTTTCATTATTTTTTAAAATAAGTTTTCAACTTCTTGCTCTTTTCTTCTCCTTCTGGCACCCCTATGATTTGGATGTTGGTTCGTTTGAAGATGTCCGAGAAGCTCCTTAGCCTGTCCTTGTTTTATTGAATTCTTTTTTCTTCTTGCTGTTCTGATTGAATCCTTTTTTCTTTCTTATGTTCCAAATCGTTGATTTGATTCTCAGCTTCATCCTCTCCACTGTTAATTCCCTGTAGACTTTTCTTTATTTCACTAATGTAATCTTTATTTCTGCCTTTGTATTTTTTATGCTGTTGAAATACCCAATTAGTTCCTAGAGCATCCTGTTAACCAGTGTTTTGAACTCTGCATCTGATAGCTTGCTTATCTCTATTTCATTTAGGTCTTTTTCTAGAGTTTTATTCTGTTCTTTCATTTGGGCCATATTTCTTTGTCTCCTCATTTTGGCAGCCTCTCTGTGTTGGTTTCTGTGTATTAGGTAGAGCTGCTTTGATTCTCTGTCTTAGTAGTGTGGCCTATTGTAGAAAAGTGTGCCTGTAGGTTGTGTGGGGCAGAGCCTTAGGTAATTGCTGGGGCAGGGAGCACCTGTATCACTGCTCTGTAGCTGTGTAGGGAAGGACTCAGAAAAGGGACAATGCTGCTGTCTGGCCCCTAGAGTTTTGTCCAGTAGGAAGCTGTCTCCTGGCACTTGCACTGTTGCCAGTCACTTCAATTTCTCCCCATATGTCACTGGTGCCCTTCCAGCTGTTGCCCTGGTGCTGAATCCCAGAGGTTGTGTGTCTGCATAAGTCCTAAAGCTGTTGCAGGCCCTTTAAGAGGAGTCTCCTGAGACTCCTGTAGTTTCTTCTGCCACCCCAACCCCTGCTAGTTTTTATAGCAGAATTTATGGGGGCTGATCATGCTGGAGCTGGAACCCTGAGCTGGGTAGTGTGGTCTGGGGCTGGGATCCCTCACTCCTGAAGTATCCCTCCCAATTTTTATCTACCACACATAGATGTGGGACTGCCTGTTCCACAGCTCCATGCCTCTCTGCACCACTCCGCCTCTCCGCCCCTCCTACCGATCTGGATGAATGTGGCATCTTTAAATACTTGGTCATCAAACTTCTATACAGCTCAATTTTCTGACAATTCTGGGTGATAAATGTTTTGTACTCTAGTTGAAATTTTTGCTGTAGTTGTGTGAGGGGGCAAGGCGTGTTTACCTACACATCCATCTTGACTGGAAGTTGGGACCTCTGTAATTTTGTTGCAGACTAAAGTCTGGCTGTGTGATTTTAAAATTAAACATGAATTTAATCGTCTATCCTTTTTAAGGATATGCCTTTTGTTAGATCAGAAATTGTCACTAATAAAAAAGAAGTAACAATATGTATTCTATTTACTCAGAGGTAATGACTTTAAAACTCTTGGTTGTATATTCTTCTGCTATTCATATTCTGAATTTCATCTAAAGGAATTATTTGTTCTTTGTTGGTTATATAATCTTTGCAACTGACTGACAATATTTCCATAGAATATAAGGATAAAGGCTATTTTCTTTTCTACTATGAGTAAGACATTTTCTTTATATTAAAACTCTGAGTGGCAGACAGCCTAGACTGTGGTTTACTGGTGGGATTTAGCTCAATGTTTTAAGGACAAAAAGGTAAAATAAGGACACAGCAATGAAATGTAATAACGTTAGAATCTCTGCAGAGTAAAGAACCTCAGTGGTGGTTGGGAACTCTTTGCTTCTTTCTTTGGCTTAGGTATGAATGTTATTCCATTTTAATAAGTCAGTGATAAAGAACATAACCTATGTTCTCCATCCAGAATGTTTTGTGAGGTCTGAGATGTTTCCTTTAACCAAAAAAAACAAAACAAAACTGATAATAAAAGAGGTTCTCCAACCTGAAGACATTTACAATCCACTTCTTTGCCAATGAACTTGAAGAAGGTGGTGATAGCCAAAGATCGTTTGTGCTACCTCAAATTTTAGGACTCATGGCAAGGCTGCATGGAGTGTAGATGAATTCCAGATTTTAAAGACATTTTATGGACTTTGCCCAGTTACCTACCCTGTTGGAAAAAAAATATCCCAAGAAAACAAAACAGAGATTAAATCAAGTTACCTATTGGTAGAATCAAGACAGCACTTTCCTTTTTAACCCACTCTTTAACTACATTATTGAACTTCATAAAATTTTCAGTAAATCATTGCTACTGTTATTTTTCTGAGTGGGATGCATAGAATGAAATAAAAATCTAGGATAGACTTGAAAAGGGCAGAAGTGGAGGGCACAAGGGAAATAGACTTTTCAAGATAAAATATGGAATGATGTCCAGAAGCACTAACTTCTCCATGGCAGATCTAACACTCCAGTTTAATTTAGAACTGTTTTTCATGGAGTGAGAATAAAGAAGTCAAATTCAATGTCTTGATGCAAATTCAGTTAATTTTTAAAATTTATATGAAAAAATTTGAATTCTATTAATTTAGTGTTTTTTAAAAACATCTGTTATAATGAAAGAAAATCTAATTGTTTTAGAAAACTGTTAAGTAAGACCTAGTTACAATGAAATCCTTGTCTATCTAAATCACAAACAATTGAATGCCTTTTAAAAAAGGATCTTTAGTGCTTGCTCATTTGACAATTTTATGCTTTTAGATGTTCTTGCTGATACAATAAGGAGTAACTTTTGCTGGAGATTTGACATTGACAGTCACAGATAGTTACCTGATTTTTCTAGACTGCAATTTAGCTTATAATTGTACTGCAGCAAGGCACAGCCCGCGTAAATGAACAAAACAGCTATTCTGCTTCATCTGGACCAATCCTCTTCATTATGGTATTAAGAACAATTTAGATATCCATATGTCTGTACTTAGAACCTCAAAATAAAAGTTCTTTAAAGTCACAATGTCCCTTACTAAGTACATGCCCCAAAGTACCCTTTTCTAGGTATACAAATATTTATTAGAAATTTAAAAAATGCAATTTGTATTGTATCTTCTAATGCCCTGGTATGGATGAAAAATGCATTTGCCATTTAAGTCATTTAGAGAACCATGGTAGCTACATTTGATGTACAGAAGAGACCTCAAATCTACTTTTATATTTTCTCAGTCTTATTTATATGGCAGAAAAAAGCTGAGTTCCATTGTTTTGAGGACAACTCTACCTCTGAGATCTTGGGATTCAGTACTCATGCACAAATGGTGCTTGCATGCGTCAGGGCATCACTAGATCCGGCAGAAGGGTGGAAATCCTCTCTCAGCGTATCAGTCATTGGCATGGTTTGCTGTCATCATTGTCATTTTTAAAAGTGGTTCTGTGAGCCCTGACTGGGTAGCTCAGTTGTTTAGAGTGTTGTCCTGCTATGCCAAGGTTGCAGGTTTGATCCCCAGTCAGGGCACATACAAGAATCAACCAGATTCATAGATAGAGAGCAGGCTGACAGCTCTGGGTGTGGGGTAGGTGGCGAGGGTGAGGGGGCAGAGGAAGGATTGAGCAAAAATGCAAAAAAGGAGAAAGAACTCATGGACATGGACAGCAGTGTAGTGATTGTGGGGGAGGGGGTGAGAGGACATGAAAGAGAGTATAGGGGATACATAGTGATGGGAAAAATAAAAAAAAATAAAAATTAAAAAAATTAAAGTACATAAAATATTATAATCTTCAAAAACAGAATCAACTACTGAAGACATAAATAAGTGGAACAACAAATCGATGTTTCTCCTCCTTCCTTTCTCTCTCTCAAATCAATCGAAAACAAAAAATTAAAAACGCTTCTGCAAGAACAGACCTGCAAACTGAGATGCAGGGAAAAAGGAAAGGAAAGGGGAATAAGTGACAGCTGACAGAGGCTTTATTGTTTTCTTCTCCGCCAAGGAAGAATTACAGCCAATGCCCATTGGAATAGTGCGAGTCTGGGATTCCTGCCCATTTGCAATTCACAATTTAAGTGGCACACATAAAATTCTCACAGACATGAATGCTAAGGTTCTGCTTGTCCACAAGTATCAAATAGGCGGCAAGCCCTCTGAAACGACCAATGGACAGCAGTTCAAAATCCTTCATTCAGCTCCTTAGAGTCCCTCTTTTGAAGCCTTCAGTAGAAGCTGAGATGTCAAAGGTGTCATGTGTCAATGTGATGACATTTTCAAACATTGATAGTTTCCTCTGCCTTGGGGTGAGAGCACTCAGCTTACTGGATCTGAAAGCAGTTTTGCCTCTATGGGTTAAAATTTGTCCATCCGCTAGGCTATCTAGTATGTGGCTAGTCTCGTCTCTATAGAAGTATTAATTTGGAAGACTTTGACATTCAATCAGGAAAAAAATGTCCTGGGAAGTCTGCCATATCCTGGTCGTGATCTTAGTTATTTCACATCATCTCTCTGTACGATGAGTACAGTGAGTCCTATCCCATCATTATTTATTGGACATTTGTCACGGTGGTGCTTACTCAACATCTTTTGTTTAGTCTTTTTATATTTTGGAAATTCCCCAAGTTATGAGGGTAGCCTTATTATTTTAGAAGTCAGGACTCAAATTCCCAGCAGCCTCCCTTGCTCCTGGGATACGCCTGGGCTTCACCAGTCAAATGCACTGTGGAGCCTACACTCAGCTATGAGCAATGGGAAGAAAGAGTTTGGTGCTCGTTTCCATTTAGCTGGTATGGGTAGCAGTTGAAGCATCTGGGTATTGAAGAAAAAACTCTACTTATTAAAATTACATGTAAATTATATGTCTTCTTTGGAGAAATGCTTATCTAGGTCCTCTAATTTTTAATTGGATTACTTGTTTTATTGGTGTTGAGTAGTATAAGTTCTTTATAAATTTTGGATATTAAACCCTTATCAGATGTTTCCTTGGCAAATATGTTCTTGCATTTAGTAGGCTGTCTCCATTTCGTTGATGGTTTCCTTCGCTGTGCAAACACTTTTTAGTTCAGTGTAATCCCATTTGCTTATTTATTTATTTATTTTTGTTTCCCTTGCTCAAGGAGCTCCACCTGAAAAAATCTTGCTAAAAGAAATGCCAGAGATTTTACTGCCTATGTTTTCTCCTAGAATTTTTAAAGGTTTTGAGTCTTACATTTAAATCTTTACTCTATTTTAAATTTATTCTTTGTTAGTTTCATTTTTTGCAAGTATCTGTCCAATTCCTCATCACCATTTATTGAATAGGCCATTTTTACCCCATTGTATGTTCTT
>VMDR010038032.1:0-10084 GCA_007922815.1 Macrotus californicus | reverse complement strand
GATGGTAAAGGTGAGGCTGTGCCTGCAGCCAGGCCAGACAGACCAGAGTTCAAATCTTAAAACTGCCATCTTCCAGATCAGCTATTTCATATGTAAAATAGGGTTATTTGGTAAGGATTAAACAAGACAGTGTATCCAAATTTATATGGCTATTTAGTTGATATTAGTATCATCATTCATTGGCTCTTCTTTGAGATACATTTTCTGGGCATTTTAAATTGGCAAGCATTGTGTTAGGTGCCAAAGCTAAGAAAAACAAACACAGGCCTGGTCTTGTGGTCCAGCTATATAGAGACAATCACCAAGCATGTTTTAAAACAGTCAAAATTGCAGCTATGCCAAGTGCCAGGAAGGAGAGAGACCTGGCACAAGGGGACCTAACATAGGCAATCTGACGAAGCCACAGAGGGGCTCTTGTGTTCTCAGAGAGGGTATGAATCTTTGCCTTGTGCTTCTGGAAAAGAAGAGAGGGCTGCAGGAAGATTGCCCCAGAAAGCACACTATTTGCCCTGAGGTCTTTGTCTTTTTTATTTTTTGTCTTTTCTTCCAAATAAGCAGAAACTCTATGTATGTGACTTTGCAATGGAATAATGCAGACTGAGACTGCCAGAGATGTCTCCAACACTCTTCTGTCCGCTGTGTTTTTGCCCACACCCCAGGAGGGACCTCTGTAATGTGACTCTGTCCAATGGCCTGCTGTCTCCCACCTTCTTTACTCTGCCACCCTGTCAATCTTCGTATTGCCAGAGCTTAGCAGGGTACCTGGCACACAGTAGCTTCTCACTACATGCCAAGTAAAAGCTAATATAGTATTTCAGGGCAGGACAGCCAGCCCCCACCCAGGAAAGTGTGGGGAAAAAGGAAGATATTCTGGTCCCTGAGTATACCAGAGCCCTATGGCAATTCAGTATAAAAAAGAGTGAACATTTCAAGGGGTAGCTGCTAGAGAGTGTTCAGTGAAAAAGGAGGGGATTCCAGACAAGGAGACGTGAGGTACATACTTAAGAAAGTATGAGCGACAATATTGCCTGCAATAGGGCTGTATCAGGAGCAGGGAAAGGCTGGGCAAAGACTAATAGGTAGAAAAAACAGGAGACAACACTGGGAAAGGAGTTGGAGCTGAGTTATAAAATGTTTTCTGTCATTAGTACTAGAAACAAATTTAAAGAAACACAGTGGCTGGAGAAGAGCAGGGAGGTTTAAAAAATAGAATTTAAGTACTGCTAATTATTTCGTAGGACAGAAAAACAACACAGAGCAAAACAAATCTTCCCAGTTGTGATGTGCATGCTTAAGGATCTTGAAATTCTCCAGGATCTTAAACTTTGAAAAGTTGAAGGATCTTGAACTCCAGGGAACTAAAACCTCCATGGTCTGTTATTCCTGTTCCTGACCTTACAATCACAGAGTTAGTAATATCTTCAAAGTCTAAAGGTAGAGGGGCCTTTAGACCAGAGAAATATAGCATCTAATTCTTTAAAATTTTTGGTTCATTTTCATGTTTATTTTAGAATACATAAAGATTTTGTAACTTTACATCCTGAATAAATTCCTCATTGTTTTATTTATACATGAACAGATTAGAAAATTTATTTGTATAATCTTCCAAGGTTATGCAAGAAGGTAATAAATCTGACTGTTGGTGGAATAAATAGGCACTTAATTTGCTTGCTTGCATTCTGTTATCCATGGATGACAGGTAAGCTTTATGGGAACATACTCCTATGTGCAGAGTTGTGGCTCCCAAGAGCTCACGGCATCACCTCTCATCCTAGAAACGCCCCCTTCGGGGTTGTGCTGTCTGGGCTGAGAGGCTGCCAGCGACCTGCATCTGGTCTTTTCCTCTGAGGGTTCAGGTTTATTTATCAGGTTAAGGAAGTTCCCTTGTAGACAGACACACTGTTCATTATGAATCCATGTTCAATGTTACTGCGTGCTTTAACTCGTCTGTTAAGTTAGCTATGTGGTTTTCTTCTTCAAACTTAATGTGGAAAATTACACCAATTGACTTTCTAACATTAAACCATTCTCACATTTTTAATGTACATTTGACTTAGTTATGATGAACTGTGTTTTTATATATTTAAATTTGTCTTGACATTTTATTTAGGATTTATGAATTTTATACATTTTGTAGTCAGAGGGATTACCCTTAATTTTCATTCTCATACCATTCTTCTCTGATTTTAGGTCCAGATTTTGCCATCCGCATAAAACAAGTTAGTGACAATGTTTTGTTCTCTGGAAAAGTTTGTAAAAACATTTGAATATTTAGTATAAATTGTGATCAGGCCCTAAATTCTTGGTTAGAATTTTAATTATTGTCTAAATGTCTGGTTTCAGGTATATTGCAGTTTTTAACTTATTAAGTTGTGTTTGATGAGTAATTTTCCAGAAAACAAAATTTGTCCAGGTTTTCAGTCATTGACATCATAATTCAAACTATTATTTTCTAAATGTGATTTTTATCTTTGCTATGACCTTTTTTGATTCCAAGTACTTTATATTTGTGCTTCTCTTTTTCCCTATGATTTCTAAAATGTGTATAAGATGTGGATATGCATGTCTCTATGGGCATATGCATATGTACATTTTTGTGTGTGTATGTGGGGTGTGTGTGTTCTTCCATTGTGAGAAACTCGGCTTCCCAAATAGCCACATTTACTTACTTTTTCAGTTCAACAATACATCTAAAGTAATTTTAGGGTTAGTTCACTATATTATCTAGTGATAATTTTTTATTGCTAAGAATGCTTTTGTTTTAAAGATTGCTTTGTCTAATAAAATAGAGCTTCACTAGCTTTCGTCCTTTATTCCTCACACTTCCAGGGTCTTTGTTTTAGCTTTGACTCCTGTAAGCAATTTACAAAAAGTTTAGAGTACATGTGATAAATGGGTACCTACCACAAAATGCTCTAGAAATAGGTTTGTGATTTTGGGTTAGGAAAAATTGTTTTCTTAATAAGATCTGTGCTCTAATTTAATGGAAAGGAGCACTGGAAAATTGTCAGGGATCTTATGTGAATTTGCACTACTTGCCAGAGAGAGTAAATAAATTGTCACTGTAGCTGATTAATTTTCAGGACAAAATTTGCATCTCCTTTCTTCAGGGATATTGTTGCCATGGTGATGTTATGTCATCAAGCTTTGCACAGAGGATTGCTGCTTCTTACCTGTAGATTTTGGCTTGAGCTGGGTAAGAGGAATTTCTGGACCATTTGGGGAAGATTTTTAATATATATTAAAGCTAGAGTAGAGGTAGAGAGTTGTCCATTTAGAGACTGACTCTGAAAAAAACAATAAAAATAAAAGATTGACTCTGTCACTGTCTTCATACCTTTTTCTGCTTTGATATCCATTGCTGTAGTTGGAACATGATTAAGAACACTAAACTATATATTTGTATTTGCATAAATTTTAGCTTTAATAAAGTGTTTTTCTTTCTCACTCTAAAAAAAATAATGTATCTCTTATTCCTTTTGAGCGGGGGAATTGAAATCATTGCATAGTGGAAAAAATAATGACCTTAGAGTGGAAAATAGAAATTACTGTTTTTTAATATGTGACTTTGAATTTGTTTTCTGGAATTTGGTTTTGCTCATTCTTAAAGTGTGAATAATTTTGTTTGTTGAGAATATTTTAAAAAGCACTTTCCAGGAATATATAATATCATGATAAATGAATTTTTGGCAACACAGCAAGGTTATATACGAAAGAAAGAAATTTGGCCACTGTTACAGAGAAGCCAGACATTTATTAAAGGTGGCAAGGCATTATATTTAAGCTGCTGCAGTAGAAGAGAGACTTCAGTATAAACTGAGCTTATTTCTACTGAAACAAAAGGTGAGAAGCTTTTTGAATGTTAGGATGTGCTAAAGAAAAAGTACTTAAGACATCGGTGGCGGGAGAAGATGGTCAATGCCCTTAGAACGGCTGTGTTTGCTAACTGCTGCTATCAAAGCAAGGCTCCGACCCAGCAAAGACTGAGAGACAGGTGCCCTATCTAAATGGTTGCATCTCAAAAGGACAGCTCTCAGGTCTTTGTAAAAGACATTCCTGAACTGTACAAGATATATCTCAAAGGGTTATAGAAAAGATTTACAATGGCAAATTTTCTAAAGTAAATGGAGAAAAAGGAGATCGGGTGCCCAAAGTCAGATTCTGGCTTGAACAAACAGTTATTTCTTTGGGTAGCACTGAGAGCTTCCTCAGTCAGGCATTATGCAAGGTTGGAGCTTGACCTCCTGGGGACGTGGGCTTAAGCTGATAGGATACTTGCCAGAGTTTGGCCAAGAAGAAAGTGTTTGTCACCACATTGGTATTTGACTTTCTCAAGGTCATACTGACTTAAATGATTCAAGTTTAACTCCATGCGATGAAGTAGGGAGCCTGATATATATAGACTGAAGTTTAAGTGATATCAGAAAGCTCTCCAAACCGATCATATAAAAATTGATGATAGAATATTCTATTTAAAGCAATGTGGGAAACTGAAAGAGACAAATAAATTAAAAACTACACAACTGCATCATTAAAATCTAGTAGAAAGGATGATGGTGCAGAACCGGAAGCCAGGCACAACCCATCCCCCTTGCCTAAGTCTTGATCTTGTAACATGGAATTGATCTTCAATGCCTCAGAACATCACATCATGACACAGCCAATGCTTCTGTCATTCTATGATTTATTGAATGCCTACTCTATGCCAAGCACTGGTCTGGGACAAAAAGCTCAATATAATTGTAACTATTTATTAATTGTGTGCTGTATATATTTATGCTTAATTTGTCTTTAAGTTGTATGCAACTCAGGCTATAAGGTGATGAAGTTCTATTTATGGATCTATTTATTTCCTGTAATGTCCTTACTTTATAGAGATCTTCTATCAATGAGATGTGTTTGAATTGGAGCAGACTCAATTCACATTTGCAAGCAGCAACCTTTATTGTCCTTTATTGGGCAGAATCTATACACTCAGGTGGTTTTCAGGAAATCTTTGCATTCACATGACATTATGTAATGTGGTAAGGTTTGGGCACATAACTAATGAATCCATGAGATTAGATGTCTTGGTCCATTTGCACTGCTATCACAGAATGCTGTATACTAGATGGCTTATAAACAACAGAAATTTATTTCTCACAGATCTAGAGGCTGGGAAGTCTTGCCTTTTCACCAGGTCTGACATTCTCTGCCTTTTCATTGGTGTAGTCTGAACATTTAAAATTAATGTGATTGACCTGGCTGGTGTGGCTCAGTTGGTTGGAGCACTGTCCTGTAAACCAAGAGATTCCGGTTCAGCTCTCATTCAGGGCGTGTGCCAGGTTTGGGGCCCGGTCGGGATGCATACGAGAGGCTACTGACCGCTGTTTCTCTCACATCAATGTTTCTCTCCCTCTCTCTGTCCCTCCCTTCCCCTCGCTCTAAAATCAATACCCATGTCCTTGGGTGAGGATAACAAAATAGTAAATAAAATCAATGTGATTACCTATAAAATAGAATTAAGTCTCTCATGTTACTGTTTATTTTCTATTTCCCCATTTGTTTCTGTACCCTTTTCCTTTATTTCCTGCCTTATTTTGAAATGGGTATTTTTTATTATTACCTTTGTTTCTATTACTGGTATATATAGATATATTATTCCATTTCCTTGTTTTAGTTTTTAGTGATTTCTCTAGGATTTATAATATGAAACTTTTATCTTTCATAATCTACCTTCATATAATATTATACAACTTCATATATTAACTATGAATTTTATAGCAATATACTTCCATATGTATCCTGTTTTAAACAATGTTGTCATATATTTTAAATTTACATAGAGCATGAGCTCCACAATACATTGCTATTGTGACTGGTTCTCCTTTCAACAGCCATGTGTACAAATATATCTTTCATTGCATGTGCTCACTTTTAATTAATTCACAGAAGTCATTGGATGATCAGTCAAAAGATTCCCATTCTTTTCCACAAAGTGAATGCTGATTAGCAGGAACCACCAACTCTCTCTAGGCAGCACTCCTTGACCTCCGAAAGATGCCATTTCGGGAACTTCTGAGACCTTGGCAGCAAGTACTGTGAGCAATGCAGGCACTGCATGAGACCAAGCGAAATAAGCACTATGCTGCCCAGATGCAGATGTGCACCTGTGTGCAGCGCCTAGTGTGGCCATGTGGGGGTAATGAAGAAGGTGTGCTGCGTGTTTTAAAGAGGTTAATAATGAATGAATCTATGCATTTTTATATTTGTCCAAATATTTACCTCCTTCAGCATTATTTGCTCCTTTCGTAGCTATGTTTTTCTTAGTGTCATTTTCCTTTTGTATGAGGATCTTCCTTCGGTATTTCTTATAGTGGAGGTCTGTTCCAGTTTTCTGTGTGCCCTCATTTTTGAAAGATGCTTTGTTGGATATAGAATTAATGGATCTGCAATTGTTCCTTATTGCACAAAATAATTTATTTCTTTTTTGGCTTCTTTAAATTTTTTTTCTCCTTACCACTAGGTTTAAGCAATTTGATTATATAATGAGCCCTTGGGTGATTTTCTTAATATTCATTCTACTGGGGATTTATTAAGCATATTTGATCTTTGAGTTTATCATTTTCATAAAATTTGGAAAGAATTTGACCATCATTTTTCCTCCTCTTGCCTCCCTCCTCCTCCTCCCCTTCATCATCATCATCATTATTATTTTATTTTCATGTTCTTTCTTTTCTCTTTTGTGAGATTCGATTGCTCATGTGTTGCATTTTTGACAGTTTTCCACATGCCACCGAGACTCTGATCATTTTTTCAGTCTCTTTTCTCTCTTCTCTTTCTAGACTTCACTTTGGGAAGTTCTGTTTCTGTGTCTTCAAGTTCAGCGATCTTTACTTCTGCATTGTCTAATTGTTGTTATCTCCTAAAGTTTTTATTTCAGAAATTTTATTTAGGTGTCTTCTATAGTACTACTTGTTTATTTATATCTTCTATTTCTTTCATTATGTTTATTTATCTCCTACATCCTTGAGCATGTATAGAATACTTCAATCCACTGTTTAAACATCTTTATTTAATTCCACAATCTCTTTGTCATGTCTGTGTTTCTATTGATTGATTTTTCTTCTAGTTAGTGGTCACATTTTTCCTGCTTCTTCATATGTCTACTTAGTTGTGGTGGATGCCAGAAATTTTATTCATTATTTTGACAGACTAGATATATAACATTATATTAGTTTCAGGTGTACAACACGAGGATTCGATATTTGTATATATTGTGAAGTGATAACAACCATATGTCTAGTTAACATTCATCACCTCACATAATTACAACATATTTTTTTATGATGACACCTTTTAAGATCTATAGACATTTTAAATCTTATGTTGCTGAATGCCTAGTTGTTTTCCTGTAAACAGTGCTTGACTTTGTTCTGGCAGACAGTGAGAAGCTTAACTTCTATCAGTTTGATCATTCTGAGGCTGGTTTTAAAGTTCCTTTAGAGTGAGTACAGAATAGTCTGTACTTTAGCCTCCATTTTAACGTCCAGCCTTTATTTAGTTTCTAATAATATATTTTAGGTTCACTGGGGCCTGTTAGTTTGGCTGTCAGGAACTTCAGTGATTTCAGGCCCTATGACAGGTCTGGGATTTTTTCATCTTACAGCTTTCTGCAAGTTGTTTTTTCTTTCTAGAGGTTTTTCCTAGAAGTTTGGCCTCATGGGATTTCATGCTACGTATGTACAAATTGCTATTCAGTCAGAGATTTAACGTGACCCCAGCATGAATTTCTAGACCTTTTTCTTTGCATAGCTCTTATCTCCAGTACACTTTCCTGGAAAGTTTAGCTACCTCTGCCTCGGAAATTGGAGCTCTTTCTCCAGACTCTTTTTTGGTCACTTCGCTCAATTGTGTTGTCTGGAAATTGCTTCAAAGTAGAAAGAATGGGCAGATCCAAGATTTCCCTCATTTGTTTTATTTCTCTCTGGCAACACATCCCCATACTACCTGTAGCCAAATAGCTGAAATGGTTTTTTTTTAAAATTTTCTGTATTTCTTCTAGTTTTCTCATTATTTATGACAGGTAGTTAATGGTGAAATAGAAAAAAAAAGAGTGTTATATATCTGAGTAAATTGCTGGAGAGCTCATTGGATACTTAAAGGACAGTCTTAATAACTGATTTGCCCTACAATTGAGTAGTTGAGCGTGTAAGGGAAAAGGGAAGAATATTTGATTCAGTTGAATATACAAGCACATCCAGGGCTCATAAACTTTGATTTCTGCCTATGTGCTGTGACTTGACTTCTGCCTCAAACTCCTTGAGGTGTGTGCATTTATTCTTTAGAAGGAGTTACTTGCAGGAAGTCATCTACAGAGAATTTATTCTCCATCATGGTCATTCAGCAGGGGGCATTGGAATCACAGTAACTTAAGGTTTTATTATTCCAAAGAGCTATTTTAGATGGGAACCTTTAAACTGAGAAACACCTCTGAATCCTAAATGAATTACTATGATGTTGCTTTTATAGTCACTGTCAATGGGCAGTGTTGTTAAGAGGAATTTGAATCTGCATTTAAAAATGAGCAATTTTCATTTTAATCCGTTGGAAGACAGGAAGAAAAGGGGAAGCCAGAATGAAGGATAAAATAGCATGGTGGGAGGCTGGAGCCCAGGTTATAGATTTTTAAACATTGAGAATTAGAAATAAAGAGGAGAAGGAACGGTAAGGGGAGAAACATAAAGAAGGGGAGGCTTTTGAGAAAGACTGTGGTAGAGTTTGCTAGATAAAGAAATGAGTCCCTTGCTGGGTGGCTCAGTTGGTTGGAGTGTCGTCCTGTATACCAAAAGGTTGTGGGTTTGATTCCCAGTCAGGGTACATGCCTAGAGTGCCATTGGATCCCTACTTGGGGTGCATAGGGGAGGTAGCCAATGGACTCTCTCTCTCTCTCTCGTTCTCTCATTCTCTCTTCCTCTTTCTCAAATAAATAAATATATTCTTGGGCGAAGAATAAACAAACAAACAAATGAGTAAGTGCAATTTGTAGAAATTAAGGAAGAGTGGCACCAGGTAGAACAGAAATAGCATATGTGAGATGAAAGGGTACCCTGAACTGAGCTAACATTGGGAACAGAAGCTCGGAGTCAGATTCAGGAATGTAAACTTCTGAGAATTTTCAGAAATCTGAGAGAAGGCACTAACGTTTTCAAACTCCATGAAAGAGAATTCTAGCAGAATATTATCATAGATCGCTTCAGCAGATGACCCTCTCCCCACCCAGCCCACCCAGCCCCCCGCCCCGTGTCAAGCCCAGGCTCTGCTGCCCAACCCCGGCAGTGCTCTGAGTCCCAGAGCAGCGGTTGTTAGCCCAGTGCAGGGCAGCGGTGGGGGGGGGGCGGTGTTGGGGGGGCAATGGCAGTCCGCTAGGGGTCGATTACGCAGAGGAGAGATTCCATTTCTTCCTCAGATTTAGGCAGTGGATTAGAAAAATTATGCAAAAAATGGAAAATTTAATATAAATGTTATATAATGAACTAGCTCTTACTGGGTAATACTTGTCTTATCAGGTTGAAAGTACAGTGGTGAGTGGGTGTGAAGATTTTCCTCAATATTGCTTAAAATAATGAGTGCAAAGTCATTTTTAAAACAACTTAGTCACTTAGAATTTATTTTATTCCCAAGGGCAATTTATAAGTTAGGATTTACAGTTAATATGCTGCTTTCCTAATTTGGAACATGTTAGTATAAGAAAGTAACACATCATTCGGGGACTTCTAATTGAGCCCTCGCAGAAATGCTATTTTTATGCGATATCTGCATGTTGTATGTCGTGGTTAACTCCATTTTTTAATGTACATTGGTAATATTGGTGGTGAAATAGAAATGAAAGTAGGCAATATATTGGCTAGTATTCTGTCAATTGACACTGTTTTATAGCATATTTAAACACAGTGAAAATTGAAGGTAACGTAAAACGCTCTAGGATTTCAATATGCATTTTGACTCATTTGCTTAGGAATATTATTAAATTAAAGTATGCTTGATTTCATTGTAATATTGTGAGTGACATGCAATCTTCAGTGATAAAGAAACTCGCCGTTAT
>VMDR010038031.1:0-10079 GCA_007922815.1 Macrotus californicus | reverse complement strand
TGTTGTGACCATCAATTGGCAATATGTAAGATATTGCATCATTACATTGTATACCTGAAACTAATGTAACATTGCTCGTCAATTATACCACAATTTTACAAATGCAAAAATAGATTATTTTACTATTTAATCTCCTACAGAATGTCTCTATAGATCTTTTAGAAAGACCTACAATATTAGATGATTAAAGAGTATTTCTACTTAGAAAATAATAAAATGATACATGAGAACTTGTCAAGTCACTCTAGCAATTTTGTTACTCATGCATCCAAGTCTATAAAGGTATCTCGTACCTTGGAGAAATTAAATATCAGTGTTCCATTATCTATCCTGAGTAACTGCAGTCATTTAAGTGAACATTCAAGGAGGTAATTGTGTGTAAATGTGAAAATCTAAGCGTAAGAGCTCAGTGAGAGTTCTGTCCGTTTCTGCTAGTGGCTCTCTCTCCTTTGATGTCTGTAGCAACAGCTGTATGTTGGATCTGCTTCTGCCGTGGCCCAAGTCAGATTCCATCAGTGCGACATGTATGGCAGTGCCTGTGCTGACTGCTGCCTGGCCCGAGACCCTTACTGTGCCTGGGACGGCATATCCTGTTCCCGGTATTACCCGACAGGCACGCATGCAAAAAGGTGAGTCAGTTCTTGATGCTTGATGGAGTATTTCCCTTGTTTAGGAAAATGCTAACACGTTTTTTCTTTCTGCACCCATTCCATGAAAATAACCGTGTTATTTTGTTTAAATTAATCATCACAACGCATATGCATTATGCATAATGTAAGCTTTGAAAACTTAATTTTTTTTTCCTGAAAGTAACTCCCATCAATTGTATAGAGATGGGAGCTGAGCATGCTGCTAGATCTTTATTTTTCTACCCAGGTTCGAAGCAACTCTTCCCTCTTCTGAAACTCTTGCTGCAAGACATGAAACCAGTCTAGATAACTTAAAATGTGGAAATTGCAAGCCACCTCACATGAGGAATTCAAACACTTAAAAGGAAAATAAATAAATAAATTCTAAAATACATCCTGTATTTGCCCCAGGTCCTCTCAAGCAGCTGTTCTCCATTTATTTCATTTTGAAAGTGAATATTTTAACTCCTAGGCAAATGCATGACCTGTATAATTAATGAAACATGTGTCTTAATTCAACACAAATGAAAGGTACTTAAAGACCTCCAAACTCTAATGTCTACAGTTCAGCAAGGTCATTGCCACTTGTTAGAGAAGGTAAATCTCATGATTCTTTGAACAGGAGATCTTGAAGTGTAGCAAGTATTTTGAAGAATAAGACTATGTCTTCACTCAAGCCATATGAAATTTGCGGGGAGAAAATAAAGTGGAAATATTTTTATTTAATTTAGAACAAGAAATTATTTTTTCTCTTAATAAAGTAACCAAAGATAATAAAAAGCAAAAACATAGAAATACATACAATTTCCTTGCTGAAAAGCAATTTTTGTTCACATCAATTATTCTTACTCTTTCACTTTGGGTCACTTTTCTTTAAACCTTTTTCAAAATTTAATTTAACCCAATTTAATATAGTTGTTATTTTTATAGGTTCACATATATAGTAGAATCTCATTAAAAAAAACTTAGCCACTAATTTGAAACTTTTGTTAATTTGACCTTAGCGAAATTAACATTTCAATGAGCAAAGGAAGGACATACTTAGCAGAGAGTCAAAGGATGCTTTCAGAAGACACTTATGAACTAAATAATTTACTAACTGTATTAAAGAATTGGGCAACACGATTATGTACTAATGCTTATTGATATTAGAAAACAATTCTTAGAGAATGTAGCCATTATTACTTGAATATATTAATTAATGGCTTCTTCACCCACTGAGGCAGTTACTATATTATATGTGAGGGTAATAGAGAAACAATCACAGCCCCTTGTCTACAGGAAATAAGAATATAAAGTGGAGAATGGGATTGTAAATGCATACCTCACTATTGGGTACTTACTAGGTATGAGGTACTGGACTAAGTGAAATGCGCATAATATGTTATTTAATTCTCAAAGAACTGAACCTTTGTACTCAATCTTAAAGATAGAGATATAAAGTAATTCCAGTTAAAGGGAACTAATTGTTTGTACAAAGGCATAGAATGTTCAGGAAAAAGTCTGTAGTTCCATAGGTTAGGAGTGAAGTAGCAAAAGCTGAGGGTGGAAAGCTAATTAGTGTATTGTTATTAGCAACAATAAAAAAATGTTTGGAAGCCTTGCATGAAATACTTGTGAATAACAAGGTCTTTTATTAGGCTTTTGGTAGTGATGATGAATTTTAGCTGAGCAGTTTCCACTGCTAAGTATCTCTTGCTATACGGTTCATCTTGTACGGGTGAACAACCAAAAGCTTGACAACACATTTAAAAAGGTGTGGCCAAAAGAGTTATTTAGCAAAAGTTGAATGAATGGGCAAACGTGTAGACAGGAAGGCGCGAAACGCTAGAGTCGGGAGCCGTGCTCATGAAAGAGTTAGTTCAGTTCGGTGGCATGTAAGGGAGATCCTTCAGTGGTGTCAGATTCTTTTAACCATCACTCACCCCTGGAGAACGTTTGGGATAAGTTCCAGTACCTGAAGGGAAAATAGTTTGCTTTTGTAGCAGATCATTTTGCTTTAGACATGACTAGTGGTACAAATTAAAAACTGGTCATTAAAATAAATACTTTTCCTTTCAGAGAGTGGAACTAAGACAACAGAGGAAAATCACAATCAAAATTAATTCACAATCAAAAACACTTGTTTAAAATAGTCTTCCAAAATACACTACACTTTATACAGTTAGGTCTTTTTCCTTCTCCTTGCTCTTGTGACTTGTCTATTTCCAGCATTCTCTTAAAAAAGTTTCTAAGAGGCTAGAGATAAAAGAAAAATAGATAACCTTAAGAATAAAAGGCAAATTTGGGTAACCTTTCTGAAACTCCCGAGCATTTACATTCCTTTTTAAATGCTGAAATAAAGGACAGCTATACTAGGAGAGGATAAAAGGAACAGTCGCTGGACCGCTGGAAGGGTAGCTCAGTTGGCTGGAGCAGAGAGCAACCCCAATGAGCCAAGGTTGCAGATTCGATCTCCCGTCAGGGCACACACAAGAAGCAAACAATGAATGTATAAATAAGTAAGTAAGTGGAACAACAAATCAATGTCTCTCTTTCTCTCTCTAACTCTCTTTCTCTCTCTCTCTCTCTCTCCTGTCCTTTCTCTCTCTTGCTCAAATCAATAAATAAGAAAAATTTTTTAAATAAATGAAGCCTTGAAGAATGTGATTTCTTTCCCAGTAAATGCATGTTTCCAGTAGTTTTATTTTTTATTTTTTAAATATTTTATTTATTTGTTTTTAGAGAGAGGAGAAGGGAGGGAAAAAGAGAGAGAAACATCAATGTGTGGTTGCTTCTCGAGCACCCCCTACTGGAGACTTGGCCTGCAACCCAGGCATGTGCCCTGCCTGGGAATTGAACCTATGACCCTTGGATTCATAGCCTGGCACTCAATCCACTGAGCCACACCAGCCAGGGCTATTTTTTATTTTTTAAGTAGATTTTATTGATAATGTTATTATAGTTGTCCCATTTTTTTCTTCCCTTTCTCCCTCTCTGTCCTGCATCCCTCTCCCACAAGGATTCCCCCTCCCTACTTAGTTCATGTGCATGGGTCATACATATAAGTTCTTTGGCTTCTCCATTTCCTATACTTTCTTAACCTCCCCCATCTATTTTGTATCTACCATTTATTCTATTTATTCCCTGTACCTTTTCCCCCATCACCTCTGTCCCCTTCTCCACTGATAACCCTCCATGTGATCTCCATTTCTGTGATTCTGTTCCTGTTCTAGTTGTTTGCTTAGTTTGCTTTGTATTTTTATTTTTTAGGTTCAGTTGTTGATAGTTGTGTGTTTCTTGTCATTTTACTACTCATTGTTTTGATCTTCTTTTTCTCAGATAAGTCCGTTTAACATTTCATAAAATAAGGCCTTAGGGATGATGAATTCTTTTAACTTGACCTTATCTGGGAAGCACTTTGTCTGCCCTTCCATTCTAAATGACAGTTTTGCTGGATAGAGTAATCTAGTTTGTAGGTCCTTGACTTTCATCACTTTGAATACTTCTTGACAATCCCTTCTACCCTGCATAGTTTCTCTTGAGAAATCAGCTGATAGTCTTATGGGCACTCCTTTGTGGGTACCTGTCTCCTTTTCTCTTGCTGCTTTTAAGATTCTCTCCTTATCTTTAATCTTGGGTAATGTAATTATGATGTGTTCTTCCTTGGGTCCAACTTCTTTGGGACTCTCTGAGCTTCCTGGACTTCTGGAAGTCTATTGCCTTTGCCAGATTGGGGAAGTTCTCCATTATATTTTCAAATAAGTTTTGAATTTCTTGTTGTTCCTCTTCTCCTCTGGCACCCCTATCATTTGGATGTTGGAACATTTAAAGTTGTCCCAGAGGTTCCTAAGACTCTACTCATTTTTTTGAATTCTTGTTTCTTCATTCAGTCTGGTTGGATGTTAATTTTTCCCTTTTGGTCCACACCATTGATTTGAGTCCCAGTTTCCTTCCCTTTACTGTTGGTTCCCAATATATTTTTCTTTATTTCACTTTGCAAAGCCTTCACTTCTTCCTCTGTTTTGCACAGTCTGATGGTGTGTCTCACTCCTCAGTCATTCTTCCTGGCTTCTCAGCACATGAATGTGGGAAACCCGGCCCACCAGCCACTGCCTTGCCACAAGTCCTCTCCACCCTGGCTGCCCACCTCCACTCCTCCTACCGGTCTGGATGAATATTTCTTCTTTAATTCCTTGTTTGTTGGACTTCCATACAGTTAGGTTTTCTGACGGTTCTGGTTGTTTTTTGTTTTTATATTTGTCATTGTTCTTTTGGTTTGCGAGGAAGCAAAGCGTATCTACCTATGCCTCCTTCTTGGTTGGAAGCCTGTTTCCTGTAATTTTAAACAGATTTTTGCATGATTATTATTCACATTACTTATCTAGAATTATCTGGTTGTAGTTCCCTTTATTCTCACATCACTTGTGTAATACACATAAGGCAACATTATTTCTGCAAAGTGGAAACTATTTCTCACTTCAGTAATTTATCCCTGCTCTATTATTCCTCATTGCTCAAAACACTCTGGATTCCCAATACCAAAGAAGTACTCACTGCAGTGAAGGTTTAGCAAAAGCAGTTAAAATCTTACCTAGAGCTCCCACCAGTTAGTTAATCGCTGTACATGTTAGTATAAACTAATATGGGACCATGAAACTTTTTACTTTTGCTCTTTACTCTTTTGTCAAGTTCTATTTTCAGTTCAGCTCAACAGAATGATCTATGTGGTAGATTTTATCTTCGCTTTGTAAAATCTCAGGTCTGTAAGTAAAGTTTTCTAAGCAACATTCATTATTTTTAAAAAAAGCATCCTTTTAAACATAGATCATAATCCTAGAATTGATTGAAAGTGTTCATCTGCCCTAGCTTACAGTATAAGGAAATACTTAAATAATTGTTGAGAATTGAGTCTTTGACTAAAACCTGAACTCATATGTGAGAATGAGCTGCATCTCTTGAAACAGTGTTCCATTATCGTTATGTTGAAGTGTTAAAGGGAACCTAGAATGAAAAATATTGAAACTGGCATAGACTTTAGGTGTCAGACCAATTTTATTCTACAAAAGAGGACACAAAGACCCAGGAAATGGGAGACAGATGCCTAAGATCATATAGCCTGTGAATGGTGGTATTGGGATTTGAATCTGGTTCTCTTGTCCAAATGTTATCATTGCATATGGTTGAAGCTTCTCATCGTCACTTAGGAAACCTCCCCATCTCACTCTATGGTAAAACTTCTGCTTTGCCTTCTGTTTTTCCCACAATCTTGAAGAAATGCCATGAGTTAGAGAAGCAAGTGGTATTTTCTGCTTTATGTAATACTTCTACTTTTATCTCTAATCTGAATTAATATGCTAAATATTTTTATTTTAAAATTCCAGTACCAATAATGATAATTTTCATTGTTTATTTCCTCAGAAAGCTGCTTACAATTTTAAAACAAGATATATAATTATGAAATTCTTTTTAATAAAAATGTCATTTTTCAATTATATATCTAAACAATCTGTAAAATATGAAAATATACTAGAAGTGATCCTGATTTTAATAGAGAGCCTTGCAAGACATCCTGCTAAAAATGTATAACACACCACCACATTAAATGGAAGCATATGATTTCTACATATGATATTCAAATAAAGGAAGTTAAATATGTTATTAGTGTATCTTTTTGATTAGCAACTGTGTTTGTACTAATTGTTCATGATGACTGTAGAAAAAAATATTTGGATTCAAACACCTTTTTTACATGTACTTTATTATATAGGAGTTTTATTTATTTTTGCCTCAAATTCCACTCTTTCTCTGCACACATGCCTTACCACCCAAGACACTTATTTCAAATCAGGCTTCTTATTGAACTAAATTTTAAATGAAATGAAAGAGAATTTTTTGAAATTATTGTTTCAGTATCCAGAATTCAAACTTACGTGAACATTTAAAGAAGAGTTTTCAAAGGATCTTATCCCATGAATAATATATTATTCAGTGGAAATATTGAAAGCAATGAAACTTGGATTTCTTCCTTGTTTTGTATGACTTATTGATTTTTTACAGTAGCAGAATACTGCTTGAATTTTTAATGCAGCTGGCTATATTTTAAAGTCTGGAAAATTGAAATCTGAGCATCTCCTAAATGTATTTACTTTCTTTCAGACGGTTCCGCAGACAAGACGTTCGGCATGGAAATGCAGCTCAGCAATGCTTTGGACAGCAATTTGTCGGTAATCCATAGAAAATCGATTGTCATGGGTTACTTAGAGTATACATTGAAGAGAAACTGTGAACTTCTTAAAAAGGGCCCTTGTTTTTTTTTTGTAGGTGATATATACAACTACAGTGTTACTGAAAGTATTATTTTTTTCTTCTACATAGTTAAAATATTGTGGATTTGACATATGATTTTTACTTACTTAGGAAATTAAGTTTTATATTCTAACACCAACCTTCACTGTTAGTCTTCAAAAATAGGGAAATCCTAGAACAGCAATGCTGCATACTTGAGGTGGCTGATGCCACAGTGATTTGTAGGATTTATCTTTCCATCTCAGCATTAGGAATATTACCTTGTTATGTAACTTATGAACTTTTATCAAGAGTGTGCTTACCTGTGTTGTTACCTACTAAGTTGGGGGTAGAATAAAGTGAAAAACTTTGACCCTTTCACTTGGCATAGAATAAGCTTAGAGCTGGGTTGGTTGTGCAGATGTGGGTTCCTGAGGAGCAGGGTAGGTGGAAACAGTGCTGTGACTCTTCACGCCAATGATGGTGGTTGGTGAACACTGGGCTTAGTGCCACCAGTTTCGCCAGGACATGATGGAGGAAAGGGGCACCATGACTCAGAGACCAGCGGTGTTTCCACGCAGTTCCAGAAATTGTGGTGCAGTAGTAGTTTGTTAGGCTGTGGACTGACTCAGGATTTGGTGCGGGACCTAAGCCTCTGAGAATATTAGGTAGAGAAAGGCAGGATCTTAATCTTAGGGAAACTTAGGAGTCCATTGTAAAGGTGAGGACACAGGCATAGGGAAAAAAATCCTGGGGTCAAGTTATTGAATTTAACCTTGGTTAAAACAACAAGAAATAAATCCACTTGCTTTTATTCCCCACTGCATTAGGTATATCTGCCTGTATGCAAATTTGGGTTCAAGTTCAGTGAGAGCCTTTCTGATCCAAGATACAGTTTATCAAGAAATTCTGGTTCACAAAATCTTCAGTTCAGTTTCATGCTCTTTTCTTATTGCAGGAGCCTAGCACTTGGATAAGTGTAACCCCTTGTCATGATATCACTCACACTTGTGTTTATGGAGTGCCTTATCACCTCGATTTCTGCTTTCTGTTTTTGTTTTAACCATAACTTTAGTCACGTTCCTTGCTTGAACATTTGGTGCTCACCTTCCCTTGCCTATTTCGATAAGCACTTGCCACTGATTTCACATGAATTTCACACTGATGACTGATTTAACACTGATGCCTCCTTTTATTGTCCTGACTGTCTTACCCTTTGAAACCAAACTTCCAGTTACTTCCTTCTGTCCCAACCCCATAGCCTGCTGTGTCTTTTTAATGTTGAGATGTGGGTATGCCATAGATCTAAAACAAAAAACAACTCCTTTAAATGACCTTGCATCAGAATTAGCAATATGTAATGAAAGTTGCCATTTTGTTGCAAGGATTTGAATAAATAATCTTTTAAAATAGTGTCTACCAAAATCAAAGACTCAAGGCTGATGTTAACATTCACGTTGCAGGGGATGTTTTGGACATGACTGAAGAGCAGCTGGTATACGGCATAGAGAACAACAGCACACTGCTGGAGTGCACGCCGCGCTCCCTGCAAGCAAAAGTCATCTGGTTTGTGCAGAAAGGACGTGACACAAGAAAAGAGGAGGTAACTCATAGCTGTGCGCTCACACCATGGTGTCTTTCATATAGTGTGCAATTAGTGAACAGGTGATTATTTGAGTGCTTAAAAATGTAGTTTTGTACTATACATGCCAGTAAAAAGTGGGTTTATTATGTGTGATTTATATACATATAAAGATTTTAAATACATAAACCCATAGATTTTTATATACATCTATATCTGTATACATAAGTAAATTTTATATATATACAATATATGTATATATATAGTTTAGATCCTGGAAAGTGAATTTTTATTCTGGAGGTACTTACAGCTTCATGATTGTAGCATCATATTGTCCAAATGATAGTCTTAAATTATACTGCCCAAGACAGTTTTCCAGAAAAATAGCAAAGTGAAACATCATTAACATGTGTATAGAAGACATATGGATAATCAGATTAAAACAATAACAATAGCAGCAATATTAAACCATATGTGATACAGTTGTTAAATCATGTAGGACACTGACACAGGATTGTCCACAGGGAACGAAAGAAAGGCATCGACTCTTCTGTTGCTAAAGCTGGTTTAATGGTGGAGATTATATTTCTATAATCATTTAAATAATTAAAGAAGACCAAATCGGACAACTTTCATGGACAGGATTGGCAGCCTTTAAAACACACATAGAGAATAGTCTGGAGGCAGACATTGGATACAAGAATGTGAGTCTAGGAACTTCATAGAGGAAGAGGTCAGGGGCATGAAGCATTTAGGGAAAGCAGATAAAGCTTTGTTGATGTTGATATAGGCTTTGAACTCCGTTGTCCCAAAAGTGTAACTATAAAAATAGAAAGTAGAAGAAAATGTGCTTAGATTATATAATGGTATATAATTGCCCTTGGTAAGGAGAAGGTTACAAGTTGAATAAGGGAAAGAAAGTCTAGAGACCTGCCTTAGGACACAAGGGAGAGCTAGTAAGTACACAATGGATGGAGTGAGTGACGTGTTTCCACCTCATTGTGGCACTGGAGACCGAACATTCGTCATTGGAAGCCCAAATTATTGATTCTAAATATAGAGCACATGGACTTTTCATACCTTCCTCCCTAGCCTATTGTGAAACTACAAATCCAGCATGATTTTGGTCCCAAATTATACAGCACACTCTGAAAGATGATTGAATTTGTAAATCCCAGGTTCCTAGAATAGCTTTTGGAGAGTAAGGCACCTCAGCTTAACAAAGGCTATTTGAAATAATATAAAAGGGCAGTCAGGAAAGGAGAATTCGCCTAAATTTTATAATGTCATGAAAATAAACACATTTCCAAAATGTTATAGTAATGTTTTACTGAAATAAATTGTTGATTTAGCACTAATATATTTTCCATTCCACAAATCTGAGATGAAGCTGTTTTTTAAATTCCATCATAACTCACTTGGCAAGAGGGGACCTCCTCCAGCTCGATGACTTCAGAAGACAAAGTAATTCTTTCATCAGTAGTTTTCTCAGTCAGATTGTTCTGGTTCTAATTTGGAACTCGGCATAAACGGTCTTGTTTGGAAATCTTTACCAAAGAATTTTGACATGCTGCATCCATCCCAGTGTTCACTTTTAAGCT
>VMDR010038030.1:0-10081 GCA_007922815.1 Macrotus californicus | reverse complement strand
AGTACAACATGCATATAAAATACATTTCATAATAACTTCACATGTGAAAGTATTTAGAAGAGTTTGGAATCATTTTTCTTTTTTGAAGTACAAGTTTGGCTTTTTCTTAGGGGTTCCTGAAATAATATCTTGGCTACATAAAAGCATAGCTTGAATAAACTCTTAAAGATGTGCCCTGTGAAATTCACTCTTTAATTCTTTTTTTACTTGGAATCATGAATCTGAAAGTTAATTCCTCTTCTCCACAGAAAGCAGTATCTCTCTGCTTTAATAAACTATTTTCAAATATGTTAAGGTAATTGGAGTGATTTTCCCTTGGAAACTATACTGATGTAAAAGAACCAAAAGGAGTTTGGCCTTTTTGTACTACTCAATTATAAACTGTCCTTTAGAAACATGTTGTACTACAGAAATTCATGCCTTAAAATATCTTTCATGCAGTCATTCATGGCACTATCAAAATACTTTAATCAGAACAGGCATAATAGATGTGGCCATGAACTTTGGAGGATGAGATAAAGCCCAAAGTTATTTGAGTGGTTTTGATGAAAAGTATTTTGGGGCAATAGTTCCCCAATATGGGATTTTGTTCATTTATGATGGTGCAAGGAAGTATCTATATAATTAGGCTTGGGACTTCCCCCCCCCCCCCATTTTTAAACCATTTGCTCAAGAGAGAATGACAGACTTCAGGACTTCAGCTGGAGCTGCTTTGTAAAGATTGGTTTAGTTTTGTTAGTATTCCTAGTTAATCTTCAGGAATAACACTCAGTACAATTATTTATACAGGTATATATGTATTTCTTGAGAACTATTGTCCAAACTGTCGATGGTCCTGGTTAGAAAAGAATTGCTGTCCCATCCACAAGAGAAACCTTTATCTTGTTTTTAGCCAATAGTTTTTTCAGATGCAGCTCTATAGTTTTGAGTGAGGAGAGGCATTTCGAGTTACAAACCAGCCAAGTAACTTCACAGATTTATTTTGGGAAACAACTGCCGTAAGAAGTAGGCAGTGATATTATACCAGATCTCAGGTGTTAAGTTGACCTCATGGTTTTTGATCAAATAGGTCTTTTATTATTGATCTTAGCATCTCATACATAACATGTAGATATTTAGTATAAAAATACCCTTTTAGGAAATTAATCTTCAGCAAAATTAACAGTGAGAAGGTTGTCGGTGCACTTTGCCCAGGATGAATTTAACATAAACAGCTTTCACATTCTGTTCTTGTTTGCACTGACCAGCATTTACAACTGGGGAGGAGGGGGGGTGACTTAACACACTGCTAAGCAATGCGTTAGCCGGTTATTTAAACAAGACTCGAGGAGTCAGACTCGATGTGGTTCCACACACACATGAGGTGGTCTCATAAAATACTTTAATTTTTGGTTTCCTTAGTGTTCCCAGACTTGCAGTAAATAGCTATTTATATTTGTTTTTAAAAATTTGACCAGAGTTTAGTGAACACCTAATTGTGTTCAAATAACAAATGGTGGTTTTGTCTTCATCCCTAAAGACATGGCATTTTATAAATGTAATCTAAATGAAGTACACTTAAGAACCAAGCAATTTCTATGATTTCCTCTGTTACTGTTGTAATCTTGAACTCAGTAAACCTCATGTGCCTGGTCTGTTCCCAGCAGTGTGTGTATGTTTCCCATGCACCTTTCACTCCGTGTATTTTTAACAACACAAATCCTCGGTGTTTCCAGCACTGTCACTGCTGCTCCATGTCTTTCGCATTTCCACTGCCTACCCTCTTGAATTTTCCCACCCCCCTTGTCTGCTGCAGCTGGGGCTGTGTCCAAGTTCCACAAAAGTTACCTAATAGTAGAATTACCTTTGCACTGGCCTTAGATACTATTTTTATATTTTAACAGGACCTTTCTTTTCAAAGGTAGTTATATGGGTTAAATATGCTCTGCAGTAGAACAGAACAGTTCTAATTAGTAATGGCTGGTGGGAAACCAAAGGAACATTTCCTTCCTGGCTTTTTTTATGGAGAACTGAGGTCAGAGTTGCCAGTTCAGTGGAAAGACCATGGATATGAGGTATCTTGCCCCCCCCCCCCCACTGCCTCCTAGGGTTGTGGGTCAGTGCCTGTGAGGGACCTCCAACTGACACCTTAAAGATGCACAAAGAAAGGGAGATCACTATATTACAGCCCCATGCTTTCAGTTAAATCCACTGTATGAAACTAAGCAGTTTTTACACATGTCAGAGGGTATCTGCAGTATAGGAATGTCTAGGGATTAAATAAGGCCTTTTCTCTACTTCCAGCTGCTTTCTTCCAGTTTATCTGGTTTTAGAAGCTCCTTAAGAACTGGCTTTAGGGGTTATAGTCACCTGTTTTTAGGTGAAAACAAATGCAAGCCTCTGCGTTGTCCCTGGCACCTTCCCGAGTGGAGCATCTTTCTTGGCTCCTGAGGTCGAGGATGAGAGGACTTACTGGGCAGTGACTGCCTGTGGGGGAGGAAGGTATTTTGAGCCAGTCCTAGATTTTCCATCATAAACCTGCATTGTTTAATGTACTGGAAGCTGCTCAAATACCTGTTTTGGCAGTCAAAAATGTGAGGACACTACAGAATGTTCAGTAATTTCTCCTTTTACTCAGAGTTAGGAAAACAGGAAGGGAACGCCCTTATTCAAAACAACGTCAAAATTTATAACTTTGGAAGACTTTTTGGAAGATTTATAGGCCACCTTTCTCAGATGCAACATGGAATATTTAAACAGTTCCTTTGGCAATGGTGATGGGTATGTGTGGGAGAGAATGCGACAGGTAGCATCTGTGGTTGTGGAGAAGGGAGTCAAGTCCAAATCCAATGTTAGTATTCTGACAGGTCGATTTTAATGTCATGACTTACAAAATACAATTTTAAAAAGCGAATGCAACTTTAATGCCCCCATCCAACTAATTGAGCACTTCCTATTTGTAAGTGCTGTGAAGGCGTTACTCAAGGTTCTGGGGCAGCTGAATTATCAGCAAAGTAGTGAAATATCCTTGCAGATACATGATGGGAATAACTCATGAAAACTATCTACAGAGAATTATATTCTAGGATGTCTGCATTAGTACACACTTCCCACCTTAAAGAGTTTACTAAAAAAAAAAAAGCCATTGGTCTTGTTTTGTTTTATCCTGTAATAATGAGAAACTACGTTAACAAAAGACAGCTACTAAGTGGAACAGCTTTGGAGCAGAAATCCTAGTGCACCAGATACACCTCTAGATAAGAGATTAATTTTTGCTTTAAAATGACATTGTGCCACAGCCCTTTACATACACGCTTGTTTTGAATGGACCCAAACTTCCTTTACCACTGACTCTGGCCCCCTAGTGGCAGGTTTGCCTGCCTGTCCCACTTCCACTGTTCCCTGAAGCGATTGTGGTTCTTTCGATTTTACAGTTTACTCTGGTTATTAATAGTTTTCCTTGCTTTCTGTGTTTATACCTTTTCTGCCTAGGGAGTAGGCTTCGTTCACTAATATGGGTACTATTCTATGCACTGGACTCAAGGAATGAATTGATAGATACCCTTTTATGAAGATTGTGGGGGCGATCTTTGTGTCTTTTCATGAGGTTTTTTTGTTTTTTTAATCTTCTTCTCACAGATCTAAAACTGCACGTATAACCTAGTTGCCACCTTCCCCAAGGATCACTGGCACCTGAATTCCAAAACAAAACCAGACATTAAGGGGTGGCTACCTAAAGCAGCATTGTGTCCCCAGTGACTTCTTTCTTTTTACAAGGATGTCTGGTTTTTCCATGATGGCCTGCACCAGCTCTCAGTAAACTACCCAATTCGACTTAACAGGCATTGCAGAGTGCAGAAGGGGGGAATCACACCCTGTGCTGGCTGCAGCTTTGTCTCAAAAGACTGGCTAAGAACTCCCTGAAGGCTGTGTGGATTTTGTCAACTGGTATCTAGAACAGCCCTCTCCAGTCACCACCACCCCTATTTTAAGATGGCCCGTTTACCACTGAGTTCTTGAAAGTACTGTTTCATAGTGAAGATAGAATCTCTCCTATCACCAGTTGGAGCCCTGTGGAGGATTGCAGAAAGCATTGAATGGAAAAGACTGAAATCCATTATTTAATTTCCCTGATTTTTAAAGCACCTCTATTGCTAGAATTCTTTTGACCTCATACCTGTGCAGACTTCCGTTTTTTCCCCAGCTACCAAAACCACACTTCCTGTTTCTCCCACATACTAATTCAGAATTTGTGTTTCTCTTCATTAAGACTACATTATCATCTTTGGTTTCAACAGTTAAGGAGATAATCTGGAATATGCTAATTCCTATATTGAAAATGACTTGTGTGCTTCTAAAACGATAAGTAGTTAAAGCTGCACAAAGTTCAAGTCTCTACTTCTGAATTATTTGAAAGAAATACTTAGCACCAAAAGTTGTTACTTATTTGTTGTATATATTCTGTGACCCAAAAATAATGTTGGATATTCATCTGAGTAAAGAACCAGAAATGTGTACAAAAGTGCTTTGATAAGGATGTTAATTTAATTACGGTGTTCGTGATAGGAAAGAAAGCTGAAGTAACCCAGACAAAGTGGAGAATCTGGTGATGGGTGAATTACAGCACAGCCGTGCTGTGGATTTTAACTTTAGAGATTTGAACTTGTTTGATGGCATTCATTCATGCCATGGTAAATGGATAAAAGCAAAGCATAAAAGTGGTTGTTAGGGTCTGGTTTTGAGAAAAAAAGACTAGATTTGCTTGTCTTTGTCAAATGAGAGAGGCTGCTCCAGAGAAGTGGGGCTTACTACAGTTGGCAGGGGGAAGTGTTGCTGCGCAGATCATGTGACACTTGGAGGAAAGATGATTAAATGTGCATAGTAGCTTTTCTCCAAGACGGAGGGGTACAATTTTATAAGAAATGTATGCATAGCTTCAGCCCCAAATTTCTTAGAACTGAGACTTCAACGTTTTGTTCCAATTTTATTGTATCCTGAAGCACAGGACTAGTGCCACACCAGGATGGTATTGACAGGCCTGTCTTGAGTCTTGGCTTTTACCTTATTTTCTGTTACTGAAATTAGTGGATTTTTTTAAATTTGAGTATCATTTCATGGTTTCTGTATTGTTACTCAAGAATTGTCCTAGTATTTCTTTATGAAAAAAACTGAACATTTGTTTTGGGGCATAATATAGAGTATGCTGAATTTTAAAAAATATTTCTAAATGTCTCTGGATAGTAATTTATGTTGTCCAAATAACAGCCTTAAATGAGGATTTATGCCCTCAGTAAATCTAAAATAGGTATCTTAAATTTCATGACTTTTCCATTGAAACTGCACACTTCAGGAAATATTTTATACTGTGGAAAAGTTTCTTGGTAGTATACTAGGTTCGTTCGTCATCTGCAGATTATGAAATTATTTGGTAATTTTGTAATGTTCAGTGCTCTAACAAAAAAGAATGAGAAACATTTGTCTTAAAGTCTTGTGTGTCCAAGGAATCTAAAATAGCCTTTGTTTCCTGTGCAGCTCAAAGCTCGGATTACTCCATGCCACAAGTGAATGGCGAGGCGGAAGACGATGCTGACAAAATGCACGTCGATAGAGAGTTTGCTGTGGTAACAGGTGGGAGCGGACAGTTTCCTGTTAGCTGCAACAGCAGTCCCGTGGTCGAAGACACCAAACAGCAGGAGGGTGGTTCTGTTGGACCAAAAGAAATAGAAATATATACTGTTTCAGCAATGCAAACCCCTTGTCGTTGCAAGAATCAGTATGCATATTATTTCTAACATAAGCTTCTCCCAGATGAGTTTTGCACTTTGTTGTCCAGTGTTTTAAAGAATGTTATACTATAATTTGCATATTTTGAGCAAGTTTGTAGATATAAGGCTAAGTGTTTGTGGTGCATTCTATGGATATGAAAAATATAAGTGCAATATTTCTATTTTGATTTTAAACTTTTGCTTAATGTGCCTTGTTTAATTTTGGTAAGGTTTTGCATTTTTAATTTTCTGGTGGAGGACTTTGGGTGAATATGCCAGACGAGCATTGCTGGTGATTTCAGAGCGGTAAACGGCAAGAAGGGTGACTTGCTATATATATATAAACACTGAGAGTTAGTGAACATTGTGGTTTTGACTTGTAACCAGTCACTTGACCCTCAGTGGTTGCTCTGGTTTCTGTGCCATGCACTCTAGGTCTAGTAAAATGCTGAACACCATGTCTCACAAAACAGTTTATACACTGAAATTTTTAGTGTATTAAAATTTTATTATCGATAGTCATTACCAGTTTTTAAAAGCCAGAGGCTCCGTTTCTTTTAGCTTTTAGATGAAAGATTTATCCATTTAGTTGATGCTTTTTTCCTACTGTTCTTTGATTTAGGTGACCGTGGAAACATTTTACTAATTCTTTTAATGTGTTAATATATGTAAAAATAGATACTGGCTTTTAAAAAGTTTGATTATTATGTCTTTATACTATATTCTTTTTGTTTTAATATTTTATTTATTTTTTAGACAGAGGGGAAGGGAAGGAGAGAGAGGGAGAGAAACATCAATGTGTGGTTGCTTCTCGTGCACCCCGGTGTGGGATCCTGGCCTGCAACCCAGGCACGTGCCCTGACTGGGAATCGAACTGGTGACTCTTTGGTTTGCAGGCTGGCGTTCAATCTACTGAGCCACACCAGCCAGGGCTATACTATATTCTTCACTGGCAAGAAAAGATTACATATTTTGTTTCCCAAACTTATATGAAAAAATCATTTCTGTTCAATAAAATGAAAAGGAATTTACATATTTCTAGAAACTACAGAATTGTCATGGAGTCACCTTTTTGCCAAATAATTAAATGAAACAAAACTCAAAGCCAGCTTAAAAATAAAATGACATTGCTACATGCTTTTAAAAAGGCAGAAGTAATCACTTTTTAATCTTTAAGCATTAATCCCCTGGGTTTTCAGTTTACATTTAATACCAAGCTTGAACATAACATTGAAAAAGCCATACTTTTTTTCAAGCCCATCTCATCCCATATACAGGTGCCAAGTAAGCATTCCCATATTTTCCATCATTTCATTTATACCACTATCTGACTGAATAAACAAATGTTCAATCTCTGAAGACTATTCATAGTAGATAAGCAAATATGTGAGAGGGAAGTGTGAGTCCTGAAAGGCAGTTTGGAACAGAATAAAAGATGGTGTTGGAGATGGCCAGTGGTATGTGAGTCCTGGCCAAGCAGGGGTATGTCTTAACTAGTCTCTGGCATGGCTTCTATTTTCATGCTCAGTTTTGTTAGATTTCCAACTCATCTTGACTTTGCAACTGCATAATGGCACTAAAGGAAAGCAGTCCACTCACAGATTTCTGAGGCGTGCTTATTTACCTTTGCAGAACTGTCACCTGAAAATATAATTTTCATCTTTGTTGGTGGCATACCAGTTATTTGTCTTAAGAACTATCCATAAGTCTTATTGCCCAGCAATAGTTGTTTACTTCATTTTTTAAAAATACAAATATTTTCCTGGAACAACTTGTTTTTTTCTTTTTTTATTTTACTTCATGTTTAGTTCTTGAAACAATTGTTCTCCAGACTTGAGTTTTAATGAAATAGAAAAACTATCATTTAATTTTTTTAAAATTTCATCATTTTCTGAAGAATTTATGGGAGTTATTAAACTACAATTATCCCTTAAATTGCCAGAAAATTGATGATTAGTGGAATGTTTAGAAGATGTTTTTGTTCATTGAACAAGCCGTGATTTTTTGTTGACAGGGAGGGTCTCAGGGCACACAAAAACGCGTGTTTGAGTGCAAATCAGAGGTCTGTACATGGTGAACCCAAAAAGTAAGCCCTTCATGGGGAGAGTCACACTGTGTGAGATGTATTAGGGTAATTGGATGTACAAAATGGGTCCTCATCTATTGTAACTCAGCTTTCTGTGTTTAATATCATACCTTGCTTTAATAACGCAGAACATTGGGATAAAGTCTAATATCATCAAGCAAGACAATTTAGGTCATTCTCTCTACTGTTCTGTGAATTCCTGTGAAGAAATCTCTAGTTTCATTATACAGAAAAATACCTTGTAATTGCCTACTCCCATGTGCCCAAACGTTTTGTGATTAACTTTTTTTTGTAAGACATCCTTCTCTTAATGGATGCAGATGATACTATCAACATTTCCAACATAAGTTGTTTTTGAAAGTGGAACCTTGGATATCATAATCACCTTAATTGCTGAATTCAGAAGAAACTCTTCAGAACTGCTGTTGGCCCAGGACTGTCTACATGAGAGCATTAGTTCCTTCCTGTAGTTGCTGTGCCCTGTACTCTGCAGAGCTGCTGTGTGGCATCTTGCAGAAGTGCTATGTAGATTTGAGTGTTAGAGGGAATATTTATATTTTCATATTCCTATGTATGCTTCCCTGGCCTGTGAGGTATGACAGTGTCTCGCCTAGTCCAAGGAGCCGCCAGAATTCACGTGCTTCATAACCTCTTTCCTTTTCTCCTTAAGAGCTGGAGAAGTTTGTGTTTCATTTCAACCCTTTGTGGGAATCCTTACATTCAGTTCTGATGGACTTTTTCAGGAGTGATTTGAAAAACCATTCTCCAAAAGTAGTCTTAAAATGGGAAATTTTTTTGACGGCTTTTCAGTACTATTGGTATTTTTCATGCAATATGTTTATCAATTTAAGTTTTTTAATTTGGCTCCCCAATACTATTGAAATTTATAAAGCATTTCCTGTCTTCCCAGGAAATTCTACTGTTGTGTTTTACTTTTAAATCTATGTACTGTTTTTACTTTGAAAAAGGAACTGGTTTGTTTAAAAGAAAAGAAACGAAATAAATCCTTTAAAATTGTAGCAGCAGTGAAGCATTTTGTAGTTTTTCCTCCCTTCTGGTTCTGCATTTTGGTGACAGGTGTATTTCTTAATGCAGATATGAAAAACAGTAGCTCCGTATCGAATACATTGACAAACGGATGTGTCATCAATGGACATTTGGACTACCCTTCCACGACTCAGCTCAATGGGATGGAAATCAGGAATGACCAGTGCTTAACAGGATCTAATGGAATTAGCAGTGGATTAGTTCCAGGACGACCATTTTCAAGTAGCCAGGGTTCTCTCTGTGTTAATGGGACTGAGGAGCCAGAAAAGACCATGAGCGTAAACCCTGAGATGTGTGGTTCTCTGCACCTGAATGGGAGTCCAAGTAGCTGCATAGCTACTAGACCTTCCTGGGTGGAAGATATTGGAGAAAATTTGCACTATGGACATTACCACGGGTTTGGGGACACTGCTGAAAGCATCCCTGAGCTTAATAGTGTAATAGAGCATTCCAATTCTGTGAAGGTAGAAGAAAAATACGCCAGTGCCGTCCTGAGTGCCATGAACCTTTACCACGGCTCTTAAAGACAAGTGGCCTGGCTCTGTCTGGAAGCATTAATTCTTCCTAGTAACCAACTCAGAATACTAACGTAGATCAACTTAAAGGAATGCCACAATTTGTCCTATTTTTTTTATACTTTAGCTTTCTGAAGAAGTACACTTGTGTTTGACAAGTTTGTCGTGAGTCCTAGTGAATGCACCAGTAGGTTTATTTAGTGCACAGGTGTTTCTTCCATGGGTAGAGGGCCTCTTAAACGATGCACTTTTGGAGTTTAAGTTTTCTGCTGCCAATCTCCATATTTCCTTTTGAATACTGTCACTGTAAATTGGCATTTTTCCTTTTGTCAAATTATATCTAATCAAGATAAATTAGAGGCAGTCAATGAGGTGCTTGGTAATTTAACTCTTTGCACGTGGCCATCATTTTGAAAAGCTTGCTTTTACTCATTCCGGCAGAATTTTTGACAGACGACAGCTATTTCCCTATGCAAGATACAGCCTTACAAAGATTAGTTGCCGTGATTTGTATGAAGAAAAGAACATTTGTGTTTTTCAAAGTCTGTTCATTGAAACTCTGCAACTTGCCATAAGAAGGGTTTACTTGTAGACACACATGGTGGTTTGGATGCATAAGTTATGTCCCTTTCATGATGTAACTCACTCCCTGGGTTTCAGTGAAAACACACACAGCCTGGGACTGACTC
>VMDR010038029.1:0-10079 GCA_007922815.1 Macrotus californicus | reverse complement strand
AATTGCGCTAAAGAGAGTAAACATAGCATTTGGGCCTTGCTGTTTCCAAGGTAACAGTAAATAAGGCCATCTTCTACATATTCATATATACGAAATTGTTACAAATTTAAATTTCACATGAAATAAAACATCAGACAAATTTAAAGCATGCACATTATAAAGCAAAAACTGCATACACTGTAATTATAATATCAAACATTTCTAAAATCTGTGTTCTTTCCTTTTGGCAATTTTCAGAAAGGCATACCATCTGCACAAGAAAACACGTCATTGGATAGGGGTTTTTATACTGAAATACTTAGGCCTTTGCAGGAATTGCATTTTTTAAAAAAGAGACATAAATTACCAGTGTCTTTCAACTTTTTCGTACACATTATATCTATGATATCTCCTATCCTTTATCTGATCAGAAAGACTTGTAACGAAAATTAGAACACGGAGAGATAATTTGGGAATTTGGGACTCTTTAATGGTGGATAGAGCAGACTGATGGTTTCAGTCTACATGGTAAATTTTGTTGCAGGAGCCAGGTTATGGAAGCTGACCCCTGGGTTCAAAGTTCTGCCTGTCTCCTCTCGGTGCCTCATTCTACACAACCACAGCTGGGAAAAAAAGAGAGAGAGAGAGTAATAATACCTACCTCCGAAAGTTCTTGTGAGAATTAAATATGATAATTTGGGTAAAGCACCTGGACCAATATTTGGCACATAAAAATGTGTATTATTGTTATAGTGAATTACATTTACACACTGATTTATTAAAACATATTGAATGGAAGTTTATCATGGCATTCCTTTTTTACTGTGGCAAACATTATGTAACATAAAACTTAACATTTTTAAGTGTCAATTTCAGTAGCATTAAATTAACTACACTACCATCCATCTCCAGAACTTTGTTCATCTTCCCAAACTGAAACTCGTACTCCTTAAACACCGACATCCCCTCCCTCTCCCCACCCCTGGCAATCACCATTCTACTTTCTGTCTCCATGAACTTGACTACTTTTGGTACCTCAAAGAAGTACAATCATATAATATTTGTCCTTTTGTGTCTAGCTTATTTCACTCAGCATAATGTGTTCAAGATTCATCCTTATTGCAGCATGTGTTACAGTGTCCTTCCCTTTTAAGGCTGAATAATATTCTATTGTACGTGTATGTCACATTTTGTTTACCCATTCATTCATCAGTGGACATTTAAGTTGTTTCCATCTTTGGTATTTTGTGAATAATGTTGCTATGAACATGGGCCTACAAATACCAGTCTGTGTCCCTACTTTCAGTTGCTTTCCATATATATACCCAGAATTGGTATACCTGGATCACAGTTGCTAGTAGACAGGGGGCCTGGTCCTGAGCCAGTGTGCCTAGAGCCAGCTGGTAGTGGGTTCTTGACTTGGTGTAGAAAAGATTTCACAACACGAGTCCAGGTGGCTATATGGGTACGTTTATTAGAGCTGGGGACAGTGAGACAAGGAAGGGTTTAGCATAGAAGAAGCAACAGGAGAGCCTGGGCTGAGCTGCCTTAGAGCACTGGGAAGTCAGAGGACAGGGGGCTTTGGGGACAGGTTCAGGGGATTAGTCTGGGACAAGCTGCCACTGCCCATTGCCTTGGAGTTTAAGAGGTGCGTACTTGTGGGGAAATAAGTGGGGGAAGAAGAAGCGAAAAGGGATGGTTCAGGCTCCCAGGGAGAGCACTGGAGTGGGTCTTTTGTCTTGAGGCTTTTACCTCTATCTTGCAGGTGGGAATCTTAGGGGTGGTCTCAGGGAAGGGTTTCAGTAGACTATTCATCAGTTCTCCAGTTGTTCCCATTCAGGGTCATGGTCTCCACCCATTGGTCAGTGCCTGGGCAGGGGGTCATTAGTCACTGCAATTGGTTTTGCTGCTTTTCTGGGCCTGGAGCTGAAACACAACTGAGGCCTGGATGTTAGCTCTGGGGAAGTGACCGTCTATATCTGGCTGTAAATTGCTCAGCCAGTTTGTTCAGCTCTCTGTCTCAATCTCCCTGTTCCATTTGCCAAGGAATTCTCCTAGCTTCTTACTATCCTGTCTCAGTTCTGTATTTAATTTTTTGAGGAAATGCCACTCTGTTTTATCCTGATATTCTTAAGATTCACTCTTAACATGCAGTTTCCAACAGGCTGGACACAGTGCACATGCCCACTTCCAGGTGAATTTGGAGTTAATTGCAGGTGTAACTTATACTCAGGTCAGTTCTTTTCTTATTAGAGTGACAAGATTCTACTCAAAATCTTAGTGACCATTCACTGCAAGGATCCCAGACAATCAAATATTTGAAGTTAAAAGAGTAAAACTGCTCAAAATGTATACTTTGGAACACCATAGCCTGCCTCATTGTTTCAGATACTGCTATTTCTAGACTGTTCCTTCTCCTCCTTCAAAATTAAAGCTCCTTTGTTCAACAATTTCTTGACCACACTCTTCCGGACACAGTTCCTCTGTTAAATGATCATTTATCTCGGCTCCCTGCCTGCTTCCTCCATAATCACCTCTAACATTCCAAGATCAGCCAGAACTTGGCATTCTTACCATGCAAGGCAGGATTTGACCCAGAAATATATGAATATCCATTTTCAATCCCACCTGCTTTTCTCCAACCTCCCACATAGCGGCAAGTTTCTATGTTTTCTCCATACCAGAGTAGCCACTCAATCCAGATCTCAAGTATTTTTAATTGTCAGAACAGGCGCTCTAGTTTGAGGTCGGAAATTCAGGGTCACCCCCCATTTCCAAGGCGACTGCAGACGGATTACGACTGTCACAGCATTTCACTGCAGAAAAATGGAGACAACTTCCAGGCGGGCTGTTTTTTATTTTTTATCTCTCCATCGATACCTATGAGACTTGTATTCCACAACATGGTGGTTTCCAAACTTTTGAACACATCAGATTTTACCAGGAAGGCTTGTGAGAACACAGATTGCAGGGCCCTTTCCGCAATTTCTCATATAACAAGTCTGAGAAGGAGACTGAGAATCTGCATTTCAAATGAGCTCTCAGAGCTGCTGCTGCTGTGCTGGCCCAGGGACCGCACTTTGAGATCCACTGGCTGAGGCCTCTGATGGGTGAGGCTTTGGATCAGGAATACAGTGAGATTAAAGTGTAAGCACACCCATGTCTTGGAAGCACATGGCCTCTAAGAATGCAACTTTCACTTGCTCATTTAAAGTTATAAGGTATTTTTTTCCAATAAACACCCACCTTGAAAAAGAGAACACTAATATATATGCCTGTTTTCAGTTAGTAACAGTGCATGATGCACAGAAAATTTCCATCTACTCCTCTTTATTTGATAGAAACCATTTTACTCTCATCCCTATCTCATCACTAGTGAAGACTAATATAATGACATAAAAGGTTTGCAATTTGCTGTTTTACAACTTACATGAATCCCCAAAAGGAAAAAAAAAAAGGGCAGCCAAGGAACAAAGAACTTCAACATCCAAAATAAGGAGAAATATCTGAGCAAGAGAAAGAGGCCTTAGAATCAATATTAACATTACAAAGTCCTAAAACTCTTCATTATGATGGCTGTCTCATCAATGTGCAGTTGTAAATCAATCATATATCCTAATATGTTATATGATAATTATATCTCAAAAAATATGAAATGTAAAATTAAATAAAGTAAATCATTTTGAAATGGAATAAAACATATATTATTTAGGAGACATATATATACACATTATATATACATATATATATAACATATATATATCCTAAAGAAATTGGGAGGAAATGACAAAGGTGCTAGTAATCCACACTCCCAGCACCAAAATATTCTTTACGAAAACCCTTGACAGTATAATGGACACCTGCTGAACATTTGTTGTGAGCCAGTCAATGCGATGTGAATATTTAATAGATTTTCTCCTTTATTACTTATAATAATTTAAGATGTAGACACTGTTAGCATCCCCACCTTGCAGATAAGTGGCCTAAGGCTCACACTAAATACCTTGCCCGAGAAAACAAACCTAGCTAGTAAGGGAAGCACTTGGAAATGAACCCGTCAAGCGCACGCTCCTACGCCAGTGCCGCTCAACACGGTTGCATCACTGCCCTTCTAAAGAACTTCTTAAACGTTTGTTTCCATAATCATCTCCATGAAATTTTAATATCACAGGTATTCTGAGTATCTGTTTATATGCTGTATGTATATCTGTGCTTTATCCAAAATAAAAGTAAAGATCATTTTTTATTCCTCAAGGGCTGTTTACCACTTTGTGGAGACGGTTTGGTCCCCTCTGACAATGCCTGCTCTGCCCCTGCGCTGTCCAGGTGGGCTCCCTAAGCCGCGTGTGGCTGTGAGCACTTGAAACATGGCTAGCTGGATTGACATGTGCTGTAAGACTGAAAGCAAAAACGAAAACAAGCATATAAAGTTGCTCATTGATCATTTCTTTTTTATTTCAGAGAGGGGAAGGGAGGGAGCAAGAAAGGGAGAGAAACATCGACAGAAAAGAAGAACCGGTTGCCTTCTGCATGCGCCCCAACCAGGGACCGAGCCCACAATGCAGTGGGGCTCTGGGAATCGAACCAGCGACCTCTTGGTTTACGGAAAAACACCCAACCAACTGAGCCTCACTGGCTGGGGCATCACTGATAATTTTTGATATTGATTTTTGAAATCTACATAATGGATTAAATAAACTGTATTGTTAAAAACTAGTTCCACCTGTTTCTTTTTATTTGTTTTAATGTGGCTACTAGAAAATTTTAAATTTCCTATGTGGTTCACATTATATTTCTATTGGGAGTGCAGCCCTAAACCTTTTCAGGGAGAAATAGTTTTCTTATTAACGGGGACACCTTCTTCACAAAGCAAACTTGGTCAGGAAATTCGTTAGAAAGTTTTGGGTTTTCCATATACGCAACTACCATCTGGTTTGAATATCTAAGTGGTATAAAATAATCTAGTTGCTTCTCTAAGCGTCAGACTTCAAATACCTGCCTGGAGCCATTGTGCTGCCACCCCCTGAGCTACGCTTTACCAGGCTGAGGTATGTTATGTGATGGACTGGCCCCCCTGCAAATCCACATATTGAAGTCCTAACCCCAGTACCTCAAAATATGACCATATTTGGAGACAGTCTTTACAGAAGTGATTAAGTTAAAAGGAGGTCAAAAGGGTGGACCCTAACCCAATATGACTGGTGTCCTCATAAAATGTGGAAATTTGGACACAGACATACAGCAAGAAGAGGCGATGACACAGGGAGATGCTGGCTACCTACAAGCCAAGCACAGCAGCCTGGGACAGATTCATTCATCAGGGTCCTCAGAAGGAACAAACTCTGCCAACACCTTCATCTCAGACTTCTCACCTCCAAAATTGTGAGAAAATAACTTTCTGTTAAGTTACTCAGTCTTGGTACTTTAGCATGGCAGCCCTAGCCAAGCTATAACCCTAAACCTGAAGGCTAAGGTCAAGGACCAGGGCACAGACCCACAGCACATTCCTTAGTACCACTGTCAGACAGTCTGTTGGCCAAGGGTGACCGCAATCCTGCCTCCAAAGTGACTCTATGTTCTTATGCTATTACAAGAGAGAGCACATGAATCAAGATGTGCACTTCCAAACTACTCAACATGACAGAGTCAACAAGGAAAAATAACAAGCAATGTTCCACAGGAATTAATCCAAGCCTTGCATCAGGAAACAGCTGAGCCAAATACAGCAAATGTATACGTTAGGGGAAAAACAGCTACATAAGGGGAAAACATTCTATGGGTCACTGAAAATCAGAGGTGATGCCCACCAAGTGTCAGCAACGCAGCCCTGACTATAAACACACACACACACACACACACACACACACACACACACAACAAAGGCAATCCGGGGTGCTAGTGTGCTAGATTAGGATCAGTAAAGCAAAACTTCCAAGTGTATCATAAGCATTGATGAGAATTTTCTTCCAGGAATATGTCTAGTCTGAAATCTCCTTAAATAAAAGAAAACAGAGGAGGTAAAGAGACCCAGGAGAAAGGATGCAAAACAGTGAAAAAAAAGCACCATTAAGATAACTGCCTTTTATGGACAGGTGTAAAAATCCCTTTAATATAATATAGGGAAAAGTCAGAAGTGTGTTTCTTCAAATACCATGTAGTTTACTTCAGGCACTGTACTAGAGATTCGTGTACCTGTATTCAAATGTATTTAAAGTCTGAATACTGAATAGGTAGATGGAAAAATACTGCAGGACAGGAAGCAAGGTAGATTCTAAAAAAGTACCAGCTGGAGTTGGCACCTAGCAGTTTGCCAGTAGCCTTAGCAAGAGAAATTTTGAAGCAAAGACTAAGGCAGACTAAGGCTTTGGAGCAGTGGACAGGAAGGTAGGATGTGAGGAAAGGCAGATGGTGGAGGGAAGGGGACGAGGGGCAAGGCATTCATGCAGGGGAAGGAGGATTAGAGGGTGTTGGACTAGATTGTATGTTGGGATTTTTATGACTAAGAAGATATTGATACCTTCTTCGAAGGGTTTCAACAGAGGGGAAGCTTTCATAGACACTTTCAAAGCATAATAATAATGAAGCCAAAATCCAGAAAATACACGACGCACGGGGCCCGATGTGAACCTACTGTGAGCCCGAACATAAGGAAGGCAAGTTGCTTTCTCATGGACAGGAGGGAAAGTGGGAGACTGTAGGTGACCCGGTACATCAAACTAAAAGTCGGGAAAGGAGGAAGTCAATAATATTGACCCAGAGACTTCCGTTATCTCTGTACAGAGAGAATAACATAGGAGGAAGTTTTACTATAAATACCATTTTTAAACTGTATGTCTTTCATTTGATATTTTTCTCATTTAGTCAATAAAGCTCATATATTCATATTTCTTTTTGTGAATCATTACCAGGGTAAAGAGAATGTTTTCACAACCATCAGTCATTTGTTCTGTCACTCCCAACAGTGACAGAATTTCTTTAAGGGCAATTTTCATTGTATTACCTGGGTACATGTGTGGGCCTCTTTTTCAGAAAACAGAAGCCACTGGTAACATTCAGGATATCAGATGCCAGTACATTAAGCATTATAATTTTCAACCAATATTGAGTCACAATGGAGTACATACTCAACTTCAATCCACATTTAGACCTTACAGGAAATCAGTGCTGTGACAGCAGTCAGCTCTATGTTGACAACGCACATCTCCCTGTGGAGAAACCCTAGCTAAGAGGGCCGTGGGGTCCTTGGACTGTGGGAGACTTCAGATGGAATGGGAAGATGTACAGCAGAGCCTTTTGATGAACTCCACATGCAATGGCTTGTGAAGGGCTCTTGGGAGCAAGACTGTGCTCCAGGTCTGCCTTAAGACTGCACTCTCCTGTATGTGAACCTACTGTGAGCCAGACCCACACCAGACTCTTCCTTCATTCCACAAACATTCCCTGAGCACCTACTGAGGGCCAGACCTGTGCTCTGCCCTAGAGAAGAAGATAAATAATATTAAAGCTACAGTCCTCTAGCAGCCCTGGTCCAGGTGTGACACAGACAAGGCCTGTCTCCCTCCCTGTAGGCACCTTCCTGCACTGCATCTCGATACTACTTTGAATTTCAATCCATTCTGCATCTTGCTTGGGGGCAAGTGACATCCTCTATACTTCCTTCATACCTACCATATCCTTAACCTTCCAAGATCAAAGATTTCCAGAAGAAGCCATGGGACAAGTCTTAATGTGGGATTCCAACAAACGACAACATTTGTAAGTATGTTGGGAAGAGAAAAAGGTGGAGAACCATGTGTCATAGGTCATGCTAGATACAAGAGTGTCACTTACTGAGCAATGAAAAAAAAATGACCTTTGTTTAACACTATTCCTCAATACCTTTCTATGCACTCATCATTCACTGACTGACGCAGACCATTTGCAGGCTAAAGGGTATCCTGGCTTCTGTGCCTCAAAGCAGCATGGAGTTCTCTGACATACCCATATCCTGCAGAGTGTAGACCAAGACAACGTGTTTATGTATACCTTAAAAACAGTTATTTTTGAAGACACTGGCCAAAAGGGAGTAGTTTGTAGGAATTTAAGCCTCACGTGTATGAATCCTAAAATTAAGGAGATCCTTTGGAAAAGTCAATGAATTACTTTCAACTTATAATCATTTAGATCCTATTAAAAGTCTTTTGTTACCAAAAGGATCCTGTTTGGGCCACAGTAGCCTGGAAAGGGCTCTGAATTTAACCATAAGACCTAGCTTCATATTCTGAGTCTGGCTCTAAGTAGTTGTGAGTCCTTGGGCAAGTCAAGGGTCACTAGCCTCAGTTTGTCCCCATGGCAAAATGGGAGCAACACACTTGATCTTTTCTTACCACTCACATGGTCTCGATAACAGCATGGGGGTGAGTGTAAATAAATTATAGTGACATACAAGTATAAATGCCTGTTCTACTTTTAAATATCACTCTCTAATTGAACTTAAGGCAGTATTATCGCAAAACCCTATCTTGCTTAAATGGAATATTGCAGGAAAAAAGTTCCATACCATGTCTAGATGGTTATTGCACATTAGGGCTGAAAGTCATGAAATCCTAGAACCATAAGAGATCATGTCGGGCAGGAGTTAGGGAAGGAAGCAAAAGCCTCTCTAGAATTTGTGAGCATAAAGAAATTTAATTACAGACAAGTAAGCACTTGACAGAATCCCTGGAAGGACTGGAGCAGTGGGCTTCAGCACTGACCCTGAGGAGAGCTACTGCCTCCACCACACTCAGACAGGTGAGAGATCAAGAAGGAACTCCTGGGGTCAAACACGTACCAGCTTAGTTAAAGACAAAGGAAGAGCCATCTGAGAAAAGGGGGCAGCCACTATCACCACTGGCTCTTTCTACCCATGGAAGATCACAGAAGACAATACTTCTTTCTTCAAATCTCACTCATCTGTAGAAACAACCCAGAGAATGCAGAAAGGTAGCCTCTTTCACATTTCTGCCTTCTAAATCTCATAGAAGTGCATCTCTGGTGGATCTTAACCGGCAGCCAAAATATTAGATGCCTCAAGGAGTCTAGTAAACATAGCTTTAGGTTTCCAGCGACTATGTTACACTGGGTTGGCCAAACAGTTTGTTTAGCTCTTTCCATACAATGGCTCTAGTAGCACTTAGTTGTCTTTAACTTCATTCAAAACAATTTTGTTAGGTTGTATTGTGACAGCTGTCATATCAGCGTGCATTTTTTAAAAAAAACTTATCAAAATTGGTAAATTTTTGTGCAGCCATTTTAATATTGAAGATAGAAGAAAAGATGCCACATTTTCAGGGCAATACACTTGATTATTTCAAGAAAGGTAAAAATGCAACCGAAATGCAAAAAACAAAAAGATTTGTGCAGTGTGTGGAGAAGGTGCTGTGGAAGATCGAACGTGTCAAAAGTGATTTGCAAAGTTTCTTGGTACAACTGACATTTTGGCCAAATAATCCTTCGCTGTGGGGCTGCCTTATGCACTGGAAGATGTTCAGCAGCACCCCTGACCTCTACCCACTAGAAGCCAATAGTGGGAGACAGCTGACATACTCAAAATGTCCCAATCAATAAAGTTATTGGTGAAAATGAAAAATGTGTATTTTATTTTATGGAAAAAGCTAAACAGGCTTTTTGGCCAACCCAGTATAACTCCCACCACAAGAACATGGGGATGGATGCTCAATAAGACCCAACCACACCCGAGGCAGCACACCTGAGGAAGCATTGTGGTTAACATCCTTCGTTTTTATTTTCAAACCCGTTAGACCACTTGGTGACTCACTCTGTGGTGTACCATCTCCTTTTTGAGCTCATACAGCCCCTAGTATAAAATGAATCAAATTAACCTTCCCTTACTTAATTCATAAACAAGTCCCTAAGAAAATCTGACTTTCTTTAACAGAAAAATAACCTCTTAATGTCCTAGATATCAATGTTATATATTGATATTCACCATGATTAGTTCGGGTAAAAGTGTTTTCCTTGCTAATTAATCCACTTTCCCTGAACTTGCTTATAAAACTTCAATGCAGCAAAAAGAAACAAAATGTTAAACAAATATTGTGAACTAAAAGAGCCCTTGT
>VMDR010038028.1:0-10079 GCA_007922815.1 Macrotus californicus | reverse complement strand
GCAGCTTGGCAAAGGGTCGGACAGAGAAGACAGCTCCTTCCTCACCCTGGGATCACAGAGAGGAAAAGAGAGCTCACCTTTAATGAGTAAACTGGTTCACACTTGCCAGGTATTTTCTTCCACTGATCTTTTCTATCTCCATACCAGCACCCTCTTAATTAGTGTAGTTTTGAAATTAGGTAGCGAGAGGCCTTCTCCTTTGTTCTTATTTTTCCTAAGTGTTTTGGCTTCTGAGGTCTTTTGAATATCAATATAAATTTTAGAATTAGCTCATCAATTTCTATTTAAAAAGCCTGTTGGGTCTTTGGTTGGGATGGAATTTAATATAAAGATCAGTTTACAGAGAATTGAGGTCTTTTTTTTTCTTTTGATTTTTAGTTTTCAGTTACAGCTGACATACTGTGTTATGTTAGTTTCCGGAGCGTAGCCTACTGATCAGACATTCATGTTATTTCGGTCATGATCACCCCATACCCTCTGACACCACACATGGTTATCACTAGGTCATTGACTGTTCCTTGGGCTTCACTTTACACCCGTCCTGTGTTTACAGCTGCCTATTTGTACTTCTTAATCCCTGTCACCTTTGCAGCCAGCTCCCCAACCCCTCTCTCATCTGGCAACCATCAGTTTGTTCTCTGTATCTATGAGGTTCTTTGTTCATTTTTAGATTCCGTATACAAGTGAAACCATATGGTATTTGTCTTTGTCTGAAATCTGAGGGAGGACCCCCCAAAGTGGAATTTATTTATTAAAAATTGTGTATTTACTTTTACATGTTTCAGCTTCAGTCATCTTCAAAGTGCTCTCCATTTGATGAAATACACCTATTGAGACATGTTTTCCACTACTTAAAACAGTTTTTGAACTCATCAGTTTTGATGCCTTTTAGTGCTTCTGCTGTTTTTTGTTTCATCTCTCCTACATCAGCAAAATGTTTCCCTTTGAGAAGTTTTTTCATCGGGGGAAACAAACAAAAGCCACTCAGGGCAAGATCAGGTGAATAGGAAAGGTAGGGGCACGGGGGTCATGACTTTTTGGTTGAAAACTGCTGAACGCTCAGTGTGGTGTGGGCAGGTGTGCTCGTAAACCACCCATTGTGAAATGGTCAAACACATTGAAAGAGCCTTCAAAAAAATTCACTGAAGCTGAACACAGCCTCTCACAACAACACCAGCTGGTTCACTGATGCAGAGGGGTCCCTAGAACACTCACCTAGTAGGGAAGGCCTGTACTACTAGGGGCCTACCTTCTAGAAGATAATTATGGGTTTTGGGGGGATCCCTCTGGATCCATCCATGTTGTTGCAAATGGTAAGATTTTATCTTTTATGGCTGAGTAATATTCCATTTTACCATCCTTTATCCATTCATCTATCAATGGACACAATTTCTTTATCTTGGCTATCGTAAATAATACTGTAATGAACACAGGGGTGCATAGGTCTTTTCAAATTAGTATTTTGAATTTCTTCAAATAAATACCCATAAGTAGAATTGCTAGGTCAGTATGCTAGTTCTATTTTTAATTTTTGGAGGAACCTCCGTGCTGTTTTCCATAGTGGCTGCATCGATTTACAATCCCACCAACAGTTCACAAGTATTGCCCTTTCCCCACATTCTCCCCAACACTTGTTGTTTGTTAATTTATTGAAATTTGTTTAAAGAAACAATTGTCCTTCTTCTTGAAAAAGGAAAATGGTTCCCTTATGTAGAGAATTAGGTCTGCAAACCCAGGAGTTATGATCTACAGGTCACTAGGGAGTGTTAGGTCGTGTCCTAGAGGGTGACGGAGGGTGACGGCAGACAAACCGCACGAATTCAAGGGTGATCCTTTCACGGGCCGATCTCATGGTGCTGTGGGCAGTTCAGGTACTGCAGAAGAGGAGCAGATCTCAGCTGGCCTAATGAAGCTGTCTTCCAGGGCCTAGCATGAACAGTGCCCTGCAGATCTTACTGAAAAAACATGGTCTAAACAACAAATACTGTTTCAACCCTTGTATAGACACAAAGCCCAAATTGTCAGTTGGATTCACTGGAAACATGTCTTCCCTAGTGTGAAGATTTATTCATAATTAACAAAGGACACAGGCGGACACAATGCAATGTGTACTCCATGTCACTCTCTAGGAGGCCCTGCACTTGACAGGGCTCTCCAAGTCCCCTTTTCCAAATTACAAAATATGTTTTTTTAGTGATAAGAGTTGGTCATATGCAGAACAAATTAGCACAGGGAAGTAGCCAAGTCTGGGAGTCTATCAGTTGATACCTCTTTACCTTCATGTGGCCCTATTCTAGGTACCCGTGTACGTACAATCGCTCAGCCCAGCTGAAGTCCGTAAATCAGTTATTTACAACAGTGTCCAGGAAAAGTAAAATGCACACCACATATGTAATTTAAAATTTTCTGGAGGTACCCTGAAAAAGTAAAAGAAACAGTTGTAGTGACCTTTAATGATATATCTAAAATAGTGATGCAGCATAGAATCGCTGTCACATTATTAATGAAGCATTTTACGTTCTTTATAAACACTGTCTTTGAAATCCCACACGTATTTTACACGTCTGCCATGCCTTGTTTGGACCAGCCACGGTTCAAGGGCTCAATAGCCCTGTGTAGCTTGCTGCTACCTTATTGGACTGCACAGTCGTACTGACATTTTGCCACTAGCACCATGGTCTCTTGAAATACATCTGATTTTATTATTATTAAAATGTCCCCTGAGTGAAGGCAGACATTCTTTCCCAGAGTTGCTGCCAAGATGGATGTTTGATGAGTTTAATAATACAGACTGTCTATTCTCAGCTTTATCCTGTCTCTAAAGGGATTGCCGGCCATTGCCGTCTCCTGAAAGATAGCTCCCTCTAGTGTCTCCACTTGGCTTAGCAAGTCTTTTTCGGCATAATGTAAGGATGCTCATGATGCCCAGGATGCCATTTCACCACTTCTCTTCTTCCCAGCCAGGAGGTACCACATGTAGAACACATACAAACTGGTTTCCAAACAGCTTTGTGACTCTTCAGGTTAGGAAATCTGGTCAGGAAACTCAGCAGCCATTTTGCAAGGCGAGGGGCGACTTTGGGCTGAGACTGTCTGGCAGTCACGGCAGTCAGAGAGGACCTAGGTGGGTTTTACCATCGGCTTTGAATGCAGAGGAGAAATCTGTGCACAAGTGCAGTGAACTTCTTTTGAACCCTTAGCTAAAGTGTCCTCTTGAGTATACCATTTCCGTTTTATCAGCGAGCTCCATGATGAAGCTTCCTCCATTGGACTGTTTCTCTGACCATCAATCACACCAGTCTCAATGGGTACTTCTGGTTTCAGGATTGTCTGAAGTTTTCCTATGGTAGGAGCAATTTCTACAAATACCCAACAACAAGCTTACAGTCATATTTCTAAAGGGCTGTATTGAGCAGCTGCATCGGACCACTTTTAAGTCCAAAATCCCTGCCGTCTCCACTGAGTAGCTGTATTGATTTCTGCCAACGGCTCCAGTCGGCGTGTGTTCTAGCTGCCGACACTTCTCCAGTCATTTGTTCACTGGGGTCATACGGCTCAAGAGGCACTGCCTGATTGACAGCCCTTTATAAATCTTTTATTTGCTTATTTCCGGCCGGGTACCATTCGGCCTCCAATCTCTTTACGGCGACTTTGTGAATAGGACTGCCAGTGTCTCCAAGTGGGAGATGTGATTTTGCCATAACTCAGACAGTTTCTTCAGTCTCTGGGCTGTTGAGTGGCAGGGTCAAGATCAGATCATAAATTATTTCTCATACTCTGAGGACAGCCTCTTGAGGTTCTACCTGACGTAATTCCCCAAATTTTCGGTGACTGGGGCAGGTCGTGAATTGTAACGGGTTTATCTGCTGTGCTGCATTCGAAGATGGACAGTCGCAGTCTCTGAATCCCCTGGGCTGCTTCCTCTGAGGAGGCAATTATGTATCATTGATGATACCAACTTACTCTTAACGGTTATGAAGACCACGTGCAGTCACACTAGATTGTGACAGTGTATTCATGACTTTAAACATCATCATGTAAGCTCTGTTAATATAATCTGGAGGTACTTGCCCATGAGTACAAGCTCTTCTTGACTGGCTTCTGAAATAGGAATAGAACAGAAGACATAAGCTAAATAGTACTGAATACTAGTCTCCATTGGCCACTGCCCTTGTGAAGGTTTTTTTTCTTTTTTAATCATATCTATAGCACATCTGAGGCTAGTGGTAGATCTACCGTGCTCAGTTCCCAGTGGTCCACTCTCAGTATCTGTAAATCATCTGCTTTGCCTTTTGGCTTGAAAGGGCTACTCTAAAGAGAATTAATAGAGATCAGTAGCCCTACTTCAACCATTAATGCTAATTAAAGCATTAATCTCCTCTTGGACTCCTAGAATTCTATATTGTTTAATATTTTCTACAGAGCAGGGCTTGGGAATTGCAGAGATTCTCATTTAGCACTTCAGCTGAAGCCAAGCGCAGGGTGGACATGGGGTGCGGGCAGTTTAAGAACGTAGAGGCGGCATCTATCTGCACGTGGCATCCATCCCAACTGTGTGTGTCAGTAGAGGGGATGCACCCAGAGAGCACTGTCTCATTGTGTTTTCTAACTTAGGTTTCAGTTCTAAGCCTTGGAAGGTGCCCCCTTCACTCCACCCCCCACCACCTTGGGGACTGTGGTACACTGGGCACCAAGAGCTGACCATTGCATGCAGCTTAGTCATTGCCCAGAGGTCACACCACCAGTGCTGTTTTTAGCTCCTTGGATTCCCCTTCTGCAGTTTGGGTGAGCAGATCCCAAGCCTGTAATTAATTTAAGAAATATTTTGATTTCGACTGCAGGAATGAATTCATCCACTCTACGTATCTTTCACTCTGGATCATGTTCGTGATAGTAATTGGATTTGTGTCAGCCATGCTGGGTGATATGCAGGGAATTTGAAGGGGCTTCTTAAGGTTTGTGGGTGTCGCTGCCAGAGATGAAGCTGCTCTCTCAACTCTCAAGCCGTGAGACAACGTGGCCCACACCCTACCAATGGTCCCCTCCTCTCCTCTGTCTCCACCCCATTTTCAGCAGCAGTGAGTCGGTTCCAGTGCTCTGAGTCAATTATTCTTCCTTTGTATTTTCCCTCCCCGGTCTCACCTTTCTTTTGGATAGCACACACATTTCTGCCATTGAATCCCCCGCCTAATAGCTGGGCTTATTGTCTCTTGAGTATTTTCGTAACCCCTGGGTAGCATTATAACACGATGATTCCAAGTTTGGGGCACATCCTCCATCCCACTGTCTGCTGTGGTTTGGGTCCACAGTGTCAGCTTAGATGTAGCGGTGATCTTGACTGTGGTGACAGTTTCTGCAGCATCTACTTATGTTGCCGGGACGTGAAATACATGCGGTGTGCTGTACACCAAGCATGTCTCGAGGAAACTTTAAAATAAAAGTAGACACATCACTCCAAAGGTCATTTGGAGTTGCTTTCACCTTGACCATTCCCAGCGCTTCAGAAAGATGGCTGTGACTCGCTGTGCACCCGGGTTGACGCGTAATTATCGGTGGGCGTGAGACAGGAGCAACAGCAAACATAGCATCGAGGAGGCTCCAGGCCCGTGTGTTCTTTCCCACACCCAGGTGTTTTTGTTCTGTTCTGTTCTGTTTTGGAGTTCAGAGTGTGCATGTGATGAATGACTCAGGGAAGCTGCTGAGTTCTGGAGCTCCAGACAGAAAGCACAAACTTCAGCCCATGATTTTTAGGATAATTTAATATAAACCACCTAGATGGACCAGGATACAAAGCTAAAGTCATTTCTCCATCAGTAATCAGTGATAGCAGACTCTTTCAGGACCCTCATTTATCTTTTAGCGAGTACATTCAATCAGTGGATATTGCACAGAATTCCGGTCAGGGTCAAACTTCTTCAGGGATCCCTGAGGAGGGAAGAATGAATTACAGGTGCATGGTTACCCTTTCACAGAATAGCTAGAAGGCCATTACGTGGAAAGATTCTCCCCGAAATCTAATTTTTGCCTCAGCCAGGTCAATTTAGGAAGACTGGGCTGCCAGCAGCCAGCTCTCTAGTGCTGTCCAAACAGATAAAAGCCTGTGGTGTTGAGTAAGGTCCAGCCGGCCCTTGCTCTCTCTGTGGAAACAGATGTTATTCTGTGAGAAAACAGCCACTTGCTCGTGGACAAAGCTTCCATGAGCTGCTAGTGACCATGGAAGTTTTAATGTTTTTTTCCTGCGTTGATGCTGCAGTAGGTGTAGCTTTGAAGATGACCCCGCAACGATCCCTGCCTTCAGGTACAAGCCATCACCAAGTCATTTTTCTGTGAGTGTGGGCTGGCCTAGAATTTTGTTCCAGTAGAAGATGGCAAAGGTTATTATGCCCATGAATGGATTATGTGATAATTCACTTCCATCTTAGTGGCAGATGCTTTGTCTTGCTGGCTTTGATGATGCCAGTTACCATGTTGAGGAGGCCTGCATGACCAGGACAACTTCTAGCTCCTAGCCACCTGGAAACTGAGGCTCCCAACCCAACAACCCAAAGGGCACAGAATCTTCTCAGTGACCACGTAAGTGAGCTCAGAAGCTGATTCCGTCCCCCTCGAGTTCAGATGAGACCAGAACCCTGGCTGGCCACTTGATGGCCAGGTTTGAGAGAAACCTAAGGTGAAGGATTCAGCTAAGTTGTGCTCAGATTCCTGATCCACTCAAAACTGTAAGATAATGAGTATGTGTTGGTTTATACATTAAATTTGTGACAAGTTGCTCTGCAGGAATAAATAACTAATACAGAGATTCAGTAAAAGTATAAGGGCTAAGTATATGCGTTTTGACTTTTCCCCTCTGCTTATTTGGATGGTTATTTTTCACTCAGCTTTGAAGATGAACTCATTCACTTAGCGGATCATGCCTTGACACAAATAGCATGAGAAATAAAGCAGCTTTCTAGGTCAATGAGGAAACGGCATTGCTTTCTAGGTCAGGAAGGAAGAAGTTAACAAGAAAGGGGGGTGGTGTCAGAACACAGAGTCTGGGTTATTACCGAAGTTGGCCTTGAATGCTGTGGCCATGGAAGATGACCTGGATGTGACCACTAGGTTAAACCTTCCAGATGTAGAGTGACCAAAGTATATTAGGCTCTCCCAAGGAATGGCTCTAGGCTGGGAGCTTGGGAGGGAGCACAAACAGACTAAAAATGGGGAAGAAAAGGTCACAATGGTGTGGTGTCCAACCTTTGGGTGTCTCCAGGCCACACTGGAAGGAGAAGAGTTTTCTGGGCCACACATTAATACACAAGCACTAATGAAAACCAATGAGCAAAAAAAAAGATTTTTAAGTAAATTTACGATTTTGTGCTGGGGCATATTCTTAGCATCCAGGGCCACAGGTGGGACAAGCCTGGAAGTACATGGGGATAAGTGGGAGGAGAGAGTAGCCAGGGTTTAAGTACAATTTAAGCTGAATCCTAATGGGAACTTATGTTTATTAAAAGGACTTGAACTTTATAATTACACAATGAGCTCTATTTCATGAGGGTGGTTCTACAATTTCTGTAGCTTACGGTGTTATCACAAAAATGTACCACCAGTTTCAGGTGTGCTTTGAGGAGGTTCCACGTAGCCGATAGTATTTTTATCTTCAAATAATGTTTAGTTATAGGAACAGATCTTCCATTTGCTGTGCCCCATTTCCAGAGAGGTGAAGGCACCACAGATAAAACAGGAAGAAGGAAACCTTTTATTCAATCTTACTTGCCATTTCTCTTTATGAAACAGAACTGTAATGTCTTCCTGAACTACATCTCTGTGCCAATTTCCAACCATCGACAGGCACAATTTACTCAACAAATAAAAATTTTATTTATAAAAGCATAGATTCTGTAGGCTTAGCAATTGAAAAATACAAGATGTTGCATTGTGAGCAGGTGGTGATCAATTTAAGCCAAAAATATCCATTTGTTCCAGGAAGTAAGCAAAGAAACATCCAAGTGACAAAAATATCTGGAGAAACACAACCATATTTAGACACACTGGATACTTCTGCGTTTGACTATCTACCAATTTTACAAGGAATAACACAACAGCAGCAGTCTCTTCCAAAACGAAAGGACAAATCCCCCAAACACAGTATCAGTAATATTTCAATTTATCATCCTCTGTATTAAACTGTATCTCATATATAGAAAGTGAGAGAGAGAGAAATAGACCACTAAATTTACTTCCCAACATTAGATTATTTCTATATTTAAACTTTCATGAAGGTCCCTTTACTTTTAACTTTTTAAAATTTAAGCACAGTTGGTATACAATAGTATATTAATTTCATGTGTACAATATAGTGATTTGACATTTTATACCTTACAATGTGATCACTCCACTAATTCTAGTAATTATCTGTCACTGTGCCAACTTATTACAATATTATTGATTGTATTCCCATTCACTCTTACCCTTACCCAACCCCCTCCCTTCTGATAACCTTCCCTTGGGTCTTTGTTTCTACGAGTCTGTTTTTCTTTTGTTTTGTTTGTTCATTTCTTTTTCTTTCTTTTTAGATTCCTCGTAAAAGTGAAACCACACGGTTCTTGTTTTTTGCCTGACTTATTTCACGTAGTGTAATACCCTCTAGGTCCATCCATGTTGTCACAAATGGTGAGATTTCGTTCTTTGTTGCTGCATAATATTCCTGGCATATCATGTCCATATGTGTATGTACATGACTTATATAAATATATGCATCTTCTCTATCTGTTCCTCCATCAGTGGACACCTAGGTTGCTCCCATATTTTGGCTGTTTTAAATAATGCTGCAGTGAACACAGAGCTGCGTATATCTTTCTGACTTGGGTTTTTGTTTTCAGTGGATAAATACCCAGAAGCAGAATTGCTGGGTCGTATGGTACATCCAGTTTTAGTGTTTTGAGGAAGCTTCATACTGTTTTCCATAGTGGCTGCACCAGTTTGCAGTCCTACCAATAGAGGACAGGGCTTCCCTTTTCTCCACATCCTCACCAACATATGTTATTTGTTGACTTCTTGATAATAGCCATTCTGAAAGATGGGAGGTGGTATCTCCTTGTGATTTTAACTTGCATTTCCCTGGTGAATGGTGATGTTAAGCAGCTTTTTGCTCTGTTGGCCATCTGCATGTCTTCTTTGGAGAAATGCCTTTTCATGTCCTCTGTCCATTTTGGGGGTTGGATTGTTTTTGGTATAGAATTGTATTCATTTCTTATGTATTTTGTATATCAACCCTTTATCAGATATATCATTTGCGAATTTATTCTCCCATTTAGTAGGTGTTTTTTATTTTGTTGATGGTTTCCTTTGCTCTGCAGAAGTTTTTAGTTTGATGAAGTCCCATTTGTTCATTTTTTCTTTTGTCTCCCTTGATCGAGGGGACCATGTTAAAAAAGATGTTACTTGGACTGATGTCAAATAGTTCACTACCTATGTTTTCTTCTAGAAGTTTTATGGTTTCAGGCCTTAAATTTAAGTCTTTAACCCATTTTGAAGTTATTTTTGTACACAATATAAGAGAGTGGTGCAGTTTCTTTCTTTCTTTCTTTTTTTTTTTTGCACGATTCTGTCCAGTTTTCCCGACAATACTTATTGAAGAGACTGTTGTTACTCCCTTGTATGTTCTTACCTCCTTGTCACAGATAGTTGACATGTAGTGAGGGTTTATTTCTAGGCTCTCTATTCTGATCCATTGGTCTGTGTGCCTGTTTTTGTGTCAGTTCCATTGTAGTTTTACAGCATAGTTTGAAAACAGGGAGTGTGACACCTCCAACTTTGTTCTTCTATCTCCAGGTTGCTTTGGCTATTTGTGGTCTTTTTGGCTTTACATAAATTTTAGGATTATTTGTTCTAGTTCTGAGAAGAATGTCATCGATATTTTGACAGGAGTTGCATTGAATCTATAGATTACTTCAGGTGGTATGGATGTTTTAACAATATTAATCCTGCTAATCCATGAGCATGGTATATCCTTTCATTTATTTGTGTCTTCAGTTCTTTCTTCAATGTCTTCTAGTTTTTTGAATAAAAGTCTTTACCACCTTGGCTAAATTTAT
>VMDR010038027.1:0-10080 GCA_007922815.1 Macrotus californicus | reverse complement strand
CCACACCATTGATTTGAGTCCCATTTTTCTTCCCATCACTGTTGGTTCCCTGTACATTTTTCTTCATTTCCCTTATTGTATCCTTCATTTGTTCATCTAATTTGCGACCAAATTCAACCAAGTCTGTGAGCATCCTGATTACCAGTGTTTTGAACTGTGCATCTGATAGGTTGGCTATCTCTTCATCGCTTAGTTGTATGTTTTCTGGAGCTTTGATCTGTTCTTTCATTTGGGCCATTTTTGTTGTCTTGGTGCGCCTGTTACGTAGTAAGGGGCGGAGCCTTAGGTGTTCACCAGGGCAGGGCGGCCACGTCGCTGCGTTGTGACGCTGTTTGTGGGGGAGGGGTCCGAGAGGGAACAATAGCGGCCGCTCTGCTCCCTGCCGGTTACCAGTCACTTTCCGCACTACCCACAGTTCAACAGGGCCCCTGTGGTGCTGGCTCCAGAGCCAATCCCCGGTGGGAGGGCTGTGCACGCTCCAGGACCCTGTGGGTCTCTCCAACGAGCTCTCCAGTGAGGCTGGGAGTTTCTCCCGCTGCCGCCGCCTCAACCCCCACAGGAGTTTTCAATCAGAGGCTTTGAGGCTTCACCTCCCCGAGCCGAAACTCTGGGTTGCAGGGTCCGTCCGGCTCCCGAGCCATTCCTCCCCGTTTATCCTCATGAGGGAGTGGGACGCCCGGTCCGCAGCCGCCACCTCTCCAGGCCAGCCGCGCCTTTCCCCGGCCCGCCAGCTGCTGCCCCACCACTCGAGAGATCTTGATCTATGTTTTATCTCCCAACTCCTAGTAAGTAGCCAAATCATTACGATTCTTTGCCTCAGGAGAATTTGAGTGGTAAAAACCGATTAGAATATTAAGCCCAGTGTATCTTGGGGGCAGGGGTTAGGGGTGGAGATGGGTAAGTGCCATTGGGGTAAATGCAAAAATCGCTACAGGGAAGACTTCTTTTAAATGAGAAGGAGACAAAGGAAAACCAAAACCCCACCCCTGTGGCGCCCTAGACCCCAGGTTTCTCAGCATTGTGAAGACACTGCTGCTACCAGTAGAATACATGGGACCAGGATGGCAGAGACAAGGGCATCGCATTAGTAGCAAATGACAACAGAAAGTCGGAACGGCTTCCCTGATGTTTTGGCTGTGAAAAATAAGGTAAACAGTCACTTTTAAGTGGCGTTGGAGCTGCCATCCCAGAGGAACTGCCTTGCACACCTTACTCCTCAAACTTTTGGAATGTTTAAACTGCTACTGCTGGTATTTAGCTAGAAAAGGGGAGCAAAGGGAACTAGACATTGAGTTTAATAATTCAGAAGCATAAGCCTATTTGGTCGCTAGCCAAGAAGCTACAGCTTCTTAGCCCAGGGGATTGCAGCATTGCTCTGCTAATGGGGTTGGTACCCCTCCCTCCACCCTTTCAGTACTGGATAATTGGAAGGTGTGAGTGGAGGCACTGGACCAAAGGCCTGTCAGTCTAACCAGGGGGTGGACCTATCCAAAGCCCAACTTGGGAAATTGATTGGTCATTTTGAGAAAGCACCTGGTTCATCCCAAACCGAAGCTCCTGGTTATAACTCCACGGGAACAAATAAGCTCTCTCTTTTTGTCCACACTCACACAGTGCATACACCTGTTCCTTCCATGGCCTCCAACACAGCAATGGACTAGTGCTGGAAACACACACGAAACTAGCTGGGCACTGAACTGTACTGTACTTTAATATGGAGCACAAACTCTGGGCCGTGGTTTCACTCTGCCCCTATTGAATACAAAATTGCACTTTTTCTATGGCAAGACAGACGGAGATGAGACATTGGGAAGTCAGGAGAGGAACTCCCTTAACTGTACACAATCAGTAAAACATCGCAGAGCCACATTCTCCTGTGTCGGTCTCAGGAAATTCTTTTCCTTTAGAAGGAAAGAGCCCCACTGCAAGAGCCCCACTTCCACTGATAAAAAAAAAAATGAGCCAAATAACCGCTGGAGTAGGCCTAAACTACCACTGTATCCCAAATAACTGCTTGTAAAGATAACAAGAAAGCAGACACTATGACTGCAGGACTGAAAATTAAAGACCATTAGCTCTGGTCAGTGTGGCTCAGTTGGTTAGAGTATTGTCCCATAACCCAAATTTCTGGGTTTGATTACTGGTCAGGGCACATACCTAGGTTGCAGTTTCAATCTCTGGTCTAAGCACGTACAATACCCGGTCTGGGTGGGCAAATGGGAGGCAACCAATTGATGTCTCTCTGTCTCTCTCACATCGATGTTTCTCTCTCTCCCTTCCTCTCTCTCTCTAAAAGCAATGAAAAAATGTCTTTTGGTGAGGAAGGAAGGGAATGAGGGAGGGAGGGAGGATGGAAGGAAGGAAGGAAAAATTACACCTTTAGAATTAGCATCACTGTGTTAGTTTATCTGTACCTATAGAAATTCCTTCTATTCATGTAATTATTCCCCTTCCCTTTCTCATAAATACCCTCCTAATAGGTAAACTATTTAAGTTTCTGCCTAAATCAGTGCTTCCTGAATAGCTATTATTTTGGATCTCAAATAAATGTTTGTTGCCTTTCACTTTGTCTTTTATTTTTAGTAGGTTAACATGGCACATGGTAAGATACTTGGGGACTTGCATGTCACTGGTAGAGGAAAGGGCCTTCATAGTGTCTGAGATTGAATATCCTGCCAGCCCAACAGATGAGAATTCAGCATTGGATAGATAAACTTTGATTTAAATGAAATAGACATAACATTTCCTGCTATATTCATTTTTATTGCTCCTCTAACAAATTTAGTGGCTCAAAACAATGCACATTTATTATGTCACAGTTCTGTATATCAGTAATCTGACATGCATCTCATAGAACTAAAATCTAAGAGGAAGCAGGCTTCCTTCCTTTGGAAGCTCTAAAGGAAAATCCATTTCCTTGCTCATCATTCAGGTTGTTGGCAGAATTCAGTTCCTTGGGGTTGTTACTTACTTGCTGGCTATCAGCAGAGAGCTGTTCCCAGCTTCTAGAGGGCACCCACGTTCCTTGACTTTCAGGGAAGGCAAACCATGACCTTTATTAAACCTCTCAGGGTCCCTTTAGACTGGGCCTGAAAATTAAATGGACATAAAACAAATCAACATAAGAAAAGCATACTCATTTATTTAACAAGCTTTTCATGACATGGGAGCCTTCATAAGGCATGAAGACCCAAAGAAATTATGAAACCAATTTACTTTTATGTCAGGTAGAACAAAGAGAGGCAATTGTGTGAAAGTGAGTCAACTATGTGGGCAGGCTAAAGGAAGATAAGAATTATTTTAACAAGGTCTGTTTGTATAGAATTCTCTTGATCTCAGTTTCCTGGCCTTAATAATTAGAAGGTTTTTTTTTCCTTATGGTATAGGAAGGACATCTTTCATGTAGGTGTTTCATCTCCTGCTTTTAAGATAAATAAGGAAGGCTAAAGTGTTTTTCTTGTATTTGCTATTTTTCAAGAGCCTTTAACACAAAATAGTCAATATGCCGGAGGAGCATATATTTGGGATGGCATATTGAGCTCCTTCTGTCACATGGTCCCCATGCTACATCTTCAAAGCCGGAAATGGCAGGTTGAGTCCCTCTCATGACGTGAATCTCTCCTGTCTTCCCCACAGTCACATGTCTCTGACTTCCTTTTCTACTTCCATTTCCACCCAAATAATCCATGATAACTTCCCTATTTTGTTAACTGACTAGCAACCGAATTCCATCTGCAGCCTTAATAACTCTTTTGCTGGGTCAAGTAACACAGTCATAGGCATAATGCCAGGACACACAGGTCATGGGGACCAAAGTCTGGCCTTCCAAATTTGCACATCTAAATGTAAGGTAGCACATTAATACAGACTTCACATGAAAAAATATAAATACATAAGCCAAAATATTGATATTTATATCAAGGTGCTAGGATTGGAGATTTCTCAGGCAGTGTGTTTTCCTGTGTCTTACAAATGTTCTGAACAATGGCCAGGTGAACCACATTTTCAGAAAAAAAAAGAATATAGAACATTAACAACTAGACATCAAAGCTTAAAGCAGTCAAAATGTCAAGTAATATAAGGGGGAAATGGTTTCTATAAACTCCATTTCTTGAGTTTCTTGGGCTACTTTTCCTTAAGAATATATTTCTGATCTTTTTTATGTGAGTTGGTAGTGATTCCAGCGATCCTCATATTTATTGAATGTTCCCTAAGTACATGGGTAATGACTATTGACATAAATTATTCTTAAATGACCTGGTTGGTGATAAAGAGTTGATGGCCTTTCCCTCAGCCCCTAAGCCCCTGGACCATTTGTTGCTCCCTCTAACTCCAGTGAAGGGGTCGAGACATCTTTTCCTCAGAGAAGGGCCCACCTTCACAGTTCATGCCTTTCACTCAGCTTGTCTCCCAGGTTGCCTGCACCATTTCTTCACTAGTTATACACCATTGGTATAATGCTTTTTTTCTTTCTTTATCTTTCCTGACACCAACTGTATATAAAAAGTCCTTGTTTTCTCTGCTTGGGATTACTCAGGGATCTACTCTAATTTTTATATTTAAAAATATAAAAATTCTGGCTGTGCAGCTTCCCTTTAATATTTTCTTAAAATTCTAGGTTTAATTAACCTGGAAATTCATCATTCCTTATCTACACATATAATTTTGAACGTATGCTTATAGAATTATTTTTTAATATTTTATTTATTAATTATTTTAAACAGAGGGAAAGGGAGGGAGAAAGAAGAGAGAAACATGTGTGATTGTCTCTTGCACAGCCCCTACTGGGGACCTGACCTGACCTGCAACCCAGGCATGCGCCCTGACGGAATCAATCCAGCGACCCTTTGGTTCATAGACCTTTGCTCAGTCCAGTGAGCCACACCAGCCAGGGCTATGGAATTATTTTTAAACCATCCTCTGCTTAAATGTGTTTTATGAATTATTTATTGAATGGTATTATAACAGGAGACACTTATTTTGATATCTTGACTTGAATATCTCTACTGAAAGTTAAATAATTAAATTTTTAAAATATGTCCTTGCTGCTGTGGCTCAGTGGGTTGGACATTGTCTCACAAACCGAACAGTTGACACTTCAATTCCTAGTCAGGGCACGTGCCTGCGTTGGGGGACAGGTCCCCAGGAGGGGGCATTTGAGAGGCAACAGATCAGTGTTTCTTTTACACATCCATGTTTCTCTCCCTCTCTTCCTTCCTTCCCCTCTTTCTAAAAGTAAATAAATAAAATCTTTTTTAAAAAATTAAATAATACAATTCAGAGGACTGGGAATTTTTTTAAATTTAATATATTCGAATGAAACAAAAATTAACTCTATTATTAGAAACAACTAATTCTGAGCAGGAAGGGAACTTAAGGACTATTTGACACAGTATTTCTCCAGCCTAGTTTATATTGGAATCACCTGAGGAGCCCTATAGTGAGCCAATTAAATCAGCACCTGGGCAGATGGAGGGCCCCTCCACCCCAGGCATCACTACTTGTTAAATCTTACTGGAGTTCTATTTTACAGCTTGAGTTGAAAACCACTGATCTATTTTAAGATCCTATTTTTTACAGATGAGGAAACTAAGGCTAAAAGAGACGAAAATGACAAAGCAGAAAATTTAACCCTCCTGATTCTATTTTCTTTTTATTGATGTTCAGTTACAGTTGTCTGCATTTCCCCCACACTGCTCACCCCCACCCCAGTCAAATACCCCTCTCCAGTTACATCCATGCTGTCAGAAAGGGTAGGAACTCCTTCTTTCTCTCTGGTGCATAAAATATTAAGTATACAATTATTTATTTTTAAATAAAAATTCTCAATTTTGTCATCAGTGTGCTACAGTAGACAAGCTCATAAGTTGGAAGTGGGAAAGTAATGTCTCATAATCTTTCTGGAACGCAATTTATTTAGTTAGTTAGTTATTTAGCTCTTTTTTAATTGTTGTTCCAGTACGCAACAGCATGAATGGAACTGGAGAGCATTATGCTAAGTAAAATAAGCCAGGTAATGAAAAAAAATACCATATGATCAAGCCTCCTGACTTAAAAACTAGTGAGTTTTCCATACCCACATTGTTCTCAATCATTGAGGTGATTAGAATTCTCTTGGGTTCATTCATAATTATTTAATAAAGTTCTAGGTTCTACATCACAGCTAATGAAGCAGAATCTGTCACTCCTTAGATAGTTCAGCTGAGAACCAAAGTTGAAAACCATCACACTTTATACAGAGTAATGATTTTTATCATAAGAAAAGAATATGCTGTATTTTGTTATGTATAATGAGCACTTTTTTGCCCAAATTTTTCGGGAAAAATAAGGATGCACATTATACATGGGTGGTACCAGTACCTAAAATTTCTTGTACATTGTATCTGCTCTTGGATTTTGAAATTATTTGTTACATAAAATTTCTTTCACCATAATATGTTTTAAAAAATGCTAAGATACCTTTATAATACAAAAAACAAGTATCTAAATATAAATAAAAAATTAAATTAGACTTCCGGACAAGCTGCAGGCACAGGTAGGCACACTCTGCCTCCTCATACAACCAAAAGAAGGACAACAACAAATTAAAAAACAAAAAACAACCAGGAGTGCCACAATAAAGAACTGTATGGAAATTCAACAACCGAGGAGTTAAAGAAGAAACATTCATCCAGACCTGTAGGAAGGGTGGAGATGGGCAGCCAGGAGGAGGGGACTCCCGGCAAGGAGTTGGCTGGTGGGCTGGGCAAGGGGATGGCTGGCAGATCCAGCTGTCCCATATTTTCAATGCAGATAAACTGGGAGGAACAACTGGGAAGTAAGTGCGTGCAACCCAGGGTTACAGTGCAGAAAAATAAAGACTCAAAACATCTGACTGAAAAAACCTGTGAGCGTTGAGGAAGCCTGAGAAACTCCCAGCCTCAAAGGAGAGGTTGATGGAGAGACCAAAAGGGTCCTGAAAGATACACAAATCGACTCACCCAGGAATCAGCACCAGAAGGGCCAAATTTGCTTGTGGGTAGTGGTAGAAGTGACTGAAAGCCCTGTAGAGACTAGGGCAAGCAGCACTGTTCCCTCTCAGACACCTCCCCCACATACAGAGCCACAACACAGCGACATGGGTTACCCTGCCCTGGTCAACACATAAGGCCACATCCCTTACTACATAACAGGTGCTCTGAAACAAACAAACAAAAAAACAATGGCCCAAATGAAAGAACAGATCAAAGCTCCAGAAAAAATACAACTAAGTGACGAAGAGATACCCAACCTATCAAATGCACAGTTCAAAACACTGGTAATCAGAATGCTCACAGAAATGGCTGAGTACAGACACAAAATAGAGGAAGAAGTGGAGGCTATGAAAAGTGAAATAAAGGAAAATGTACAGGAAACCAACAGCGAAGGGAAGGAAACTGAGATTCAGATCAAGGGTTTGAACCAGAAGAAATAAACAGTAAACCAGAACAGAATGAAGAAACAAGAATTCAAAAAAATGAGGAGAGGCTTAGGAACCTCCAGGACAACTTTAAATGTGTCAACATCAGAATCATAGGGGTGCCAGAAGGAGAAGAGGAAGATAAAGAAATTGAAAACTTATCTCAACAAATAATGAAAGAGAACTCCCCCAATCTGGCAAAGGAAATCAGCTTCCAAGAAGTCAAGGAAGCTCAGAGAGTCCCAAAGAAGTTGGACCCAAGGAGGAACACACCAAGGTACATCAAAATTACATTAGCCAAGATTAAAGATAAGGAGAGAATCTTAAAAGCAGCAAGAGAAAAGGAGACAGTTAATTACCTACAACGGAGTTCCCATGAGACTATCAGCTTATTTCTCAAAAGAAATCTTGCAGGCAAGAAGGGGCTGAAAAGTATTCCAAGTCGTGAAAGGCAAGGACTCACCTCCAAGATTACTCTATCCAGCCAAGCTATCATTTAGAATGGAAGTGAAGATAAAGTGCTTCCCAGATAAGGTCAAGTTAAAGGAATTCATCATCACCAAGCCATTATTATATGAGATGATACATGGACTTATCTAAGAAAAAGAAGATCAAAAATAGGAACAGTAAAATGACAACAAACTCACAACTATTAACAACTGAACTTAAAAAGAACAAAAACAAACTAAGCAAACACCTACAACAGGAACAGAATTACAGAAATGGAGAGCACATGGAGGGTTATCAGTGGGGAGGGGGAGGGGGAGAAAGAGGAAAAAGCTACAGGGAATAAGTAGCATAAATGGTAGGTAGAAAATAGACAAGGGGAGGTTAAGAATAGTATAGGAAATGGAGAAGCCAAAGAACTTATAAGTATGACCCATGGACATGAACTAAAGGTGGAGAATGCAGGTGGGTGGGGGTGTGCAGGGTGGAGGGGAATAAAGGGGGGGAAATGGGACAACTGTAATAGCATAATCACTAAAATATATTTTAAAATATTAAAAATTAAAATAAAATATTTTTTCCTAAAAGTTTGGGCCAAAAACATAGGTGAACCTTATATACAGAAATATATGGTAATTGAGAATTCTCTTCTCCATCTTTTACTTTCATTATTTTTTTATTTTATTGTTGATAAAGTACAATTGTCTACATTTTCCCCCCACCCCAGCCATTACCACCTCCATCTCCTGATCCCACCCCTCCTTGGTTTTGTCCATGTGTCCTTATAGCTGTTCCTGAAAACCGACCCCATTTTCCCACCATTATCCCTTCCCAACTCCCCTCTGGTTACTGTCAGTTTGTTCTTAATTTCAATGTCTCCGGTTATATTTTGCTTCCTTGTTTATTTTATTGATGAGGTTCTATTTAATCAATAAAGGTGAGATCATATGGTACTTGTCTTTCACTGACTGGCTTACCTCACTTAGCATAATGCTCTCCAGTTCCATCCATGCTGTTGTAAAGAGTAGTAGCTCCTTCTTTCTCTCTGCTGCATAGAATTCCATTGTGTAAATGTACCATAGTTTTTTGATCCACTCATTGACTGATGGGCACTTAGGTTGCTTCCAGCACTTGACTGTTGTAAATTGTGCTGCTATGAACATTGGTGTGCACAGGTTCTTCTGGATTGGAGTTTCAGGGTTCTTAGGGTATAATCCCAGCAGTGGAATTGCTGGGTCAAAAGAAAGGTCCACTTTTAGTTTTCTGAGGAAATTCCATACTGTTCTCCACAGTGGCTGCACCAGTCTGCAATCCCACCAACAGTGCACTAGGATTCTCTTTTCTCCGCATCCTCTCCAACACTTGTTTGTTGATTTGTTTATGATGGCCATTCTCACCAGTGTGAATTGGTATCTCGTTGTGGTTTTAATTTGCATCTCTGATAGCTAGTGATGCAGAACATCTTTTCATATATCTCTGGGTCCTCTGTATGTCTTCCTTGGAAAAGTGTCTGTTCAAGTCCTTTGCCCATTTTTTAATTGGGTTGCTTGTCTTCTTAGAGTGGAGTCATATGAGTTCTTTATATATTTAGCAGATCAAATGCTTGTCTGACATATCATTGGCAAATATGTTTTCCCATACAGTTGGTTCTCTTTTCATTTTAATGCTTTTTTCTTTAGCCATCCAGAAGCTTTTAATTTGATGAGGTCCTATTCATTTATTCTTTCCTTTATTTCCCTTGCTCTAAGGGACATATCAGTGAAAATATTGCTGCAGAGAATATCTGAGAATTTCTTGCCTATGTTCTCCTCTAGGACTTTTATGGTATCCCAACTTATATTTAAGACTTTTATCCACCTTGAATTTATTTTTGTGTATGAAATTGGTGATCAAGTTTCAATTTTTTGCATGTAGCTGTCCAGCTCTCCTAATACCATTCGTTGAAGAGGCTACTTATGCTCCATCTTATGCTGCTGCCCTCTTTGTCAAATATTAATTGACTGTAGAGTCTTGGGTTTATTTCTGCTGTGTCTATACTGTTCCATTGGGCCATGTGTCTGTACCAGGCTGGTTTCATTACAGTGTCTGTGTAGTATAGTTTTATATCAGGTATTGTGACCTTTCCTACTTTGTTCTTTCTCAAAATTGCTGCAGCTATTTTGGGTTGTTTATGGTTCCATATAAATTTCTGAAAT
>VMDR010038026.1:0-10080 GCA_007922815.1 Macrotus californicus | reverse complement strand
GAGGGGAGGGGAGGGGAGGGGAGGGGAGGGGAGGGGACGGGGAGGAGTACCACTCTTCAAATGTAAGGGTGACATTATTTTTCTTAAATTGACTGTGAGAATACCAGTGCTGTCACATTTTCTATACCTTTATATGCAATAAATAAGTCTTCTTTTATATCTAGTAACTACTCAAAATAAAGAAAAATTCTTTAAAAGATCATAAAAAACATTTAATAAGAAACATATCAAACTACTGTGGTTCCTGTCATATCTTTAGATGCTTCACAAAGATGATCAACTCAACTATACCCGTCAGAACTCTTAAAACCACTTCACTCCTAAGAGCTTCTACCCAAATCACTCCAGAAACGTTCTTACAAGAATCTCAGTAAGATACAGCAAGGCCTGACCTGCAGAGTACATTCTGATCTACCTCTCTAATTTAGTATAATCATAAGCACAGGGGTTTTATTTTACTTTTTAAGCTTCTGGAATTGTCTCACATTTTGAAATCTTTAAAATAAGGGCGTGCACTAGATGACAACATGCTGTTTCTCTTGCCTGGGTTTCAATGGTGATGCTCTCATTGGAGTCCTTGATCGCACGCTTCAGCTGTGTGATGCCTCCATGCTCTTCACTGAGATTTGCTGACAGTCAGAGGAAGTCTCTCATGGTGCATTAAGTGTATACCAAGGGCCAGGGAATGGGGGCAGTTTGGGAAGTTGCTCGCATTGTGCAATTTTGTTAGCAACTCCAACAGATGCTTGGCATTTATAGATTGGACATTCACCTTTTCAGTTACATGTGAACAACCGCATGTAATGGCTGCGCCATGTGGCAGCAGTCCCTTTCCTGAAGCACCAGTATGAACTCAGTGTGGCAAAGCTACAGCACAGAGCAAGTCACTTGTGAGCCTTGTCAAAGCTCTTCATCCCAAAACACCACCAGGGAAACAGAAACTCTCTGGAAGAAATTTCCTTGAGTCTAAGCTGAAAAGGCAACTAACTGGTAGCTGGTGAATAATTATGGTAACCCCTCCTCTCTGGACAGAAACATGATTCAGAAGGAAGTCAAGGGCCTATGCAAATGTCTGCACTTTCCAACCAGGGGGTGTGCCAAGGGTTTGAGATGTATCCTTAGAGAATGTCAAGGATCTACTGTGCTGAATCTTGATTAAGGAGGTTTTCGGAGCTCCTCTTTTATTGAAATTAAATCAGTTCATTTTTTTCAGGGATCCTCAGATTTGAAGATAGCTTCGGCATCGAATGCCAAGCCTGGGAGTCCAATGGATGACTGGACAGACTGACTTTGGTGATGGAGGCTCAGCACAGAATGTCATGTATGTATAACACTGCTTTTATTTTTTCTACTTCTTTCTATTATTTGTTTATCAGCTTTTCTTTGGATCCCAGTCATACATAACATTACTCATTTTTTTAAAGCTGGCCCTGAACTCCAACTCAAGGACCCATGGCCATTCAGAGAGTTGTCAAGATTCCTGAGGCTAACTTCTATATGCTTCTCCCTGGCTGTGCTCCCCCAGTCTGAGGGGTATTCTCAGTTCATCTCTACTGCCTAGCTGATGGAAAGCCCTACCCTTCTCCTTTTTTCACAAGGGTGCCAGCTACACCTGGCATTTTGAAATGCTTGGTAAGGAGGAGAGGAATCCCATTTCTCACATGCACATGGTTTTCACCAAAGGGCTGGATGTACAGCCCAAGCATGTGTTCCCAACCTTTACCCTCCCTAAAGGGCAGCCCTCCGGAGAGTGAGGTTCAGTCACCTCTCTCCACCAACCTCTGCCTTCCTATCCTGCTGGGAGTTCAGAGAATGCCTTTTCTCCACCTTATTACACCAGTATCCCTTTGGTCACACACATAGAAACTTTGGACAGTTCTAAGCATTTTCAATCACATTCAATGACCTGTTATTAATGGTTTTTTAAATCAAGTTCAAAAATGTCTTCCAGTAATTTACCAAAAATGATGAATTTATGTGCATCTACAAAGTGAGCGATATTCTTCAGCTACTTTTAATTCTGGCCTTCACATTTTTGACATGTGTATTGAGTTTAAAAGGCATCAGGAATCATTTTCTTCTACTTTTATTTTTCCCGGTGCCTTTGTTTTGGAGTGAAATTGTAGCCAAAATAATTGGGAGTGGGTCAGGCAAAGCAGGATCAGACACTGCTCCTGTAACTCCTTCTAGTTCTGAGCACAATGTCTGAACTGAGTAAACACCACAGCTCAGCATGAGGGTGTTGCCATGGCATCCTTTTTTATTTTTATTTATTAATTGACAGAGAGAGAGAAATGATCAGGGTTAGGGGGAGAGAGGGGGAAGGGGAGGGGGGGGAGAGAGAGAGAGAGAGAGAGACATCCACTTGCGGCTCCACCCAACTGTACATTCATTGGTTGATTCCTACACATGCGCTAACCGAAGACCAAACCCGCAACCTTGGTGTGCAGGGCCCCAGCATCTTGAACTCGTTTTCCTGACAAGCATTTTAACAGCGCATTGGTGGTGAGAAGCCCGCATTCCCTGCACTGACGTAAGAAATGCACTCCACCAGGGTTGACCTCGCATCTTTTTTGTCATTGGATCATTTCTAATGCAGCAGTGGGGTCACCAAGTTGGAAAGCTCCAAGTATGTCATCCGTCACAACGAGACAAGTTCACGTGTTTCCTTCCTTCTTAGTATTTTCTGTAGCATCGAATGTTAGAACATAAGCGCTGCTGATACCAGCATAATAGTTCCCTGCTAAAATTCAGCAAAAGATCATAAAGTTCTCAATTAATTTCAGCAGGAGAGCATTATAGCTATAATTTGGATCAGTAAGCCCTGGCTGTCAAGAAACCTTGGGAGTTCTGTAATCCTGCATAAATGCAGGTTTTCATTTAAGCATTGTGCTAAAAAATCATTTGGGGTACACTTCAAATTCTAATACCTTTTAAATTGGACACAAAAATATCATTTAAACTTCTCTTGATATGTATGGGTCATTGTGAGCACCAGTTATTACGGGTCCTGAAGACCTATCAAAACATATAAAATTCCATTGGCTTGCTTATATTAAATACTTACTTTAAACAGTTTTAAAATTCTGTGCTTGAAAGCCCTGTGTCTTTTAAATTTATTTAGGTTTTTTTTTTAGTTTTTCTGTTTCTTACATTACTAGTACTTCTGAGATATGCCAAAAGAAGTAAAAAAAAAATCTTAATAGCCCTTGTACAGTATGTTCTCAATCTCTTCCAATTTGCTAGGTGTGTTTGGCAAACGAATAACCAAGCCTCTCAGAAGTTCACATAAAACAAGAGCCCTAGAACAGGGTATGAAATTCTCTGCCATGGTCATAATACAGGAAATGTAGCTCACGAACTTACAGCATCTTTCTTAGTTTGGGACCTACTGGGTAAGTGAGATTATGTAGTGTGAGGTCCAGATTGTTGCAGTATTAGCTTCACACCCATCGGCTACAAGCACATGCTACTTTTTAGCCCATCTCCTTTTTTTCTCAAGATGTTCCAGTGGGTTTGGAAGGGCTATGATGATTACACCCACTTTATAGATGAAGAACAGCATGGGTCCAGGGCTTTGGCCACATCTGGCTGGAAACATGGGTGCTGCCTGTTCCCCTAGCTCGTGTTTCTTGCCCTGCCTGCCCAGTATATCCGTAGATTTGTATATGTGTTTTGATTCCACTGGAAAGGCCAAGAAGAACAGCATGTCAGGGCCTCCTTGACCGGCAGTGTGGAGAGCAGAAAAGAACCTGAAAGATATCAGGGAACTCACAGAGTGGGACGTGAGCAACAAGTTAAAAACCACCCAGTTGTCACACAGCTTTCTCAACGTTATCTTCCATCAAGTCGGGGCCTCGGATCTGTCAGGATTTCAGACTAAGTGCATCTTCTTCTTGTCTGTGACATTCACACACTAAATGCCCCAATGGCTCGCTCGGCAAGGACCCAAAGTCAGCCCACAACTCTCTACTGCCACAGAAACACAACGGGCAAAGACAGTTCAACAACAGTGCCAGCTGAGCACGTCTTGATCCATTGCCCTGGAGTACACCTTAGAGGTTGGCTCTTAAAGGGAACCACTGGGGTATAAGAGAGAAAAAAACCTTAGCCCAAAGGGGCCAGACCTCCCCACCATATTGATAAATCTGCCCAGCAGCCCTAGGCTGAGGCACTAAGGGGAGTGAGAGAGAGGCCCATGTCACAGTCCTGTCCTGTGAGTGCCATAGCGAAGCAGAGTGGGAAAAAAGAGAGAGAGAGAGACAAATGTCACACACACCTTCCTGCCAGCAGTTATCTCAGTGGGACAGCTGTTCCCCTACCTTACAAAAAAAAAAATCCCACAAAATTTTAATTCAAGAATGTGCAGGGCCTCCAGCTTCTGCAAGTCATCACAGGTTTAAAGAGCATATGTCACACATCTCGGCCAGCATCTGAAGTCTGCTCGCAGACCCACAGTGTAGCCTGACCCTGGAGCAAAACTGAACCCCAGTGGGGCAGAAACTCTCCCCCCAGCAGGAAGCATAGAAAACAGCTGGGACCTAAAACAAGTAAGCAGGGCAGGCACCCCGGATTCAGATTTCATGTTAGTTGGGAGCCTAGGGGGTCCTGCAGGACTGATTCCAACCTTCTCCCTACAGGGGTAAAATGACCATATGACAGTTCAGACAGGCAATGACTGGGTGAAAGGGATGTGAGAGGGTCATCAGAGCAACAGCAACCCAAAGCCAATTCCACCTTGTCCCCAACGGACACGTGATCTTTGCCTCCGTTCTTCATATACATTGCTCCAATGATCTTCCCTCCTCTCCACTCTCCCTGCCCCCAGCATACACATAGTTACATAAAAACATCTTAAACGTGGAGAGCCAACTTCCTCCGTCCGGGGGAGGACCGGGAGATGATGAGGAGCTGCTGGGGCCCATGGTCTGATCATTACTGGGGGCCGCGTCATCACACAAACAAGGGCTAAAGAACTTGCAGGTCAGGGAAGCTCACACCTCATTCTCCCCCGCTCCTCCCGCAGCCCCAGAAAGCAAGCCGGTTTTAACACTACGGAAGCACACCGTGTGGCTGGGTGGCTCTTGGCTGCTGCTGGTTACCATGACAAGGGCTGCCAGGAACTTGAGGGTGTGCAGCAGAAAGAAGACCCACACGCTGCTCATCCAGGGTCCAGACCCTGCAGACCCTCCTGCCTGCAACCCCTGTCTGCAAAGTTCAAGGGACGGTCTGCCAAGCCACAGAAGTCCACCGGACCTCTGCAATGTAAAGCAGAGCAGCCCCGCTCAGGGAAACCAACGCCTGGCCTCCGAGTCCCCGAGTCCTGCTACACTGCTACTGTCCAAGTCTACGCGGGTTCAGGCTGTCCTCCACGCTCGAGTCCTGAGCCAGCCCATACCATCTCCACAGGGGCCGTTCAGCACCAGCAGTGTTTCTAATTTTAAAAGATGGTAAAATACGGGGCGCAACTTGAAGAGGGGGCACCCGCTTGCCTCGTGGTAAAGCAAGAATCCCCAAGAGAGCAAGAGTTTGGTTTTTTGTTTTGTTTTGTTTGGAAAGGAGGGAGGTTGTGATTTTGCTTTAGAATATTTGGGGGTGGGACTAGGATTAAGGGGAGAAGGGAAGCGCTTCCTTCTGCTTTGACACGCAGCACTCTCCGAATCTCATTCCCCATGAACCAGGCCAGAGACCGCAGGTGGGCCCGAGCGATCCCGGAGCAGGAGCCAGGCTAGCAGCAGAAAATGCAGGTGCTGCGGGAGCGAGGCATTTGCGGGACCAGCTGAGGCTCACTGGAGCCCGGGCGCCAGTGAGCCGGTGCGGAGAAGGGCTGCCAGCGAGCCAGCAAGGAACGTGCGGCGCGCACAGGGTTACAGCCGCCGCAGCCGCTGCCGGTGATTGACGCGCGGGGTCACTTGAGGCTCGCGCCGGTCCCCCAGCACCAGGCCGAGCAGCCCGCTCAGCCCACCGAGGGCACCGCACGCCGCGCAGCTGCCCACCGAGTCGGCCCCTCCGCCTCAGCACCCGACACCGTGCCTAAGAAAGGCAACGACAAAATGGAATCGCAGCTCGCTCTTTCATTTCCCCTGGGCGACCGCGGGCAAAACCACAATAAATACCATCAAGCACAAGGAATTCATCCGCCGAATAAAAATCCAGAGTCCCCTACCTTGGGCCTTGGGATGGCAAGCTGGTCCTGTGTTCTCTGACCCACGGATCCAGCCCCTTCTTCATGAATTATTCCGGTCAGTCAGGGTTTTGTGCGTTTTTTCATGAACACCTGTTTCAAGTAAGGGGTAAAGACCTTATTGAGAGAATTGTCCTTAGAGCAGAGCCTGTGCACAGATCTGTCCGCCCAGGCATGCATGCGTGTTTGTATACACACATATGCACACGGAATGTGCATGTACATTGAAGCACCAAACTAGGCAGTTGGATAATGGGAGAGTCGGCTGGTTGTGAGCATGCTCGCGCCGGGAGCAGATCCACCCTCTGTTATTCCTCTGAATAAATATAAATCACGATCGGAAAGCCAAAGAGTAGCATCCCTCTCGAATTCCTGCTGCTGAAAAAACACGGAATAAATTCCGTCCACAGACACAGAATCTAATCAGCAGCTGTTTTCTGAATCCGGAGCCAACCCATGCCTCGCTTGCCTCCTCCACTATGAGTCCAGACCTTTTCTGAAAGGGGTTTTAACCTTTTAAAGACACAGTACACCAATTACCACTTCTGAACAGCTATTACTCCCAGCACAGGAAGTCAGCCCCGTGCCCAAAGCCACAGAGCAGGCTTGCACACAGTGATAATGATTTCGTTAATCGACTTTTTCAAATTTTTCCTATGTATAAATATATGCGTGTGTGTATCCATATACGGAGAGGATGCAAATGCAAGACAAAACTAGACACACTTCTTGCAGTGATCAGCTCCTCAGTGACTAATCAGCACATTATGTAAACACTGTAATCCTTCACTTCTGAACACACGTGTTCGTGGGATCAGACAACGCAGGGGACTCTTGTCAGCATGGGTGTCACCCCTCACGAGCCCGTAACTGCTGATGAAGGACCAGGAAGCTGGCCATAGGTGGCTGAAGGAAGTGGGATTTCTACCACCTCAGAGTTAACTGTAGGGCACCCCTCAAGCCTCAGGTGCCATGTCCTCTAACCAGAGAACCCTTGTGGCACTACTTCTAACTACAATGCAATCTAGGACCAGATCTTCTTTGAAGACACATTAAAAAAACAACAACAAAACAGAATTTGGAATCTAAACTACCACCTGACCCTTTACAGCCCCTAAGCTACAGACAGGCCCTTCTTTAAGATTTTGTTAACAAGACTTTTCTGTAACTTTATTTTTTCTTAGGGCTAGGTTGAGCATGGGGTAGGAAAATAGGCTGAGGTCAGGGATAAACAACCCTCAGCCCAAATGTTTTTTTAAAAAAAATTTGTCAAATATTTCAGCCACCCAGATGATGTTTTCTCTAGTTTTATTTTGGCTTTTAAAGAGGTCGCAATGAGAAGAAACAAAAACTCCCAACCTCATTTATGTTTAGAAGGAATAAAAATGCCTTTTACAGGGTTTTGTTTTTTTTTCCATCCTGGGTACCCTGAGCTTCAGAATGGCACTGGATGCTTCTCCTCTGCCTCCCAGCTTACCTGAAGAGCCACCCCAGTTTTTCTATGGCCACTCCCCAGGGCACGTCCCTCTAGCCCTAGTATCAGAGCCCAGTGCACTGTCACCGTCCGCCTTGTCACAGGTGCTGCCTGCACCGCCCCCCTCCCAGATGCACACACACACCCTTCTCTCCCCCTGTCCGGACTCTTTAGCAGAAAAATTATCATATTTCATGTGTCATCGCTCTAGCTAGCTGGGCCTGTCACTGATTGGCTGGGCACTGGCAGCCGGAAATGTCACCAGCCACACAGCTTGGAACTGTCTCTCCCACAGCCACCACCGGCCAGAGCCCAGAAGGCTGTGTGACAGAAACAGGTCTACCACAGGGAGCCTGTCACTCCTCTTGCAGGTGCAGCCCATACCCTCTCCCTGCTTCTCTCTCTACCCGGCTCTGGGGGAGGGACAGGGAGGTAGTGCCCATTCCTGCTGAGAGCACAAACTGCCTCCAACCGCAGAGAGAGGGGGCCACTGCAAGTCCTGTCCTTCCCAGCACATGAGGGAAAACACTAAAGTTGTCTCCATTAGCTTTTAAAGATATGGAATAAGTGTTTTTGACGAAAATAGCGTCTCCTCACTTTTGTAAAAACTATCAGAAAGGCTGAGTGAAAACAAGCACCTTGACTGTCAGGAGAGTTCTGCTGCTGTTTATCTCACATCTAGCAGCGCAGGCCCCAGGATATCACAATCATAATATCCTCGGGATGGCAGGCAATCCACAGGGTAATTCAGTCCGTCCCCTGCCCTTAAAGAGAACAGCTCTTAACCCTTCAGAAAACTAACCGGAGCAGTCTTCCTGACTGGGCCACACAAGTTTCGAAGAGCTGAATAGTCTTGGTAGTGACCAACCTGGGTCACTTTGGCTGTCATTTAAGCTTCGTCCCTCCTGCAGGTTTCATGTGACTCACCACGTATGTCTCACCACATTCTGTGCTCCTGACTAAATTAAACCTTGCTCTCTGCATCTTTCTGTAAAAGTTGTTTCTCCAGACTTTCATCGTGCTGCTTTATTCTTTAAACTTTGAGAGACAAGCCTTCCCCGAGCCAGATGAGGCTGCAAGATCATTTGGTCCAGCCATCCATAGGACGCTTCAATCCTCGCTACTATTTCCACACTGGGGTTTTGGGTTTGGGGGATGGAATATTGGACCCATACATTTACCCCCTCCTACTCCTCTAAAGAAACAAAAATTATTTGACCAAAACATCAGTGGCAATGCTGGGAACCATCACAAAAAGTCATCAAAAGCTGACAGTTTGAAGACTGTGGCAAAGATATTGCATGGATGGGATGTGAGGAGGAAAACCAATTAGTGAGGACAAGCTCATGATTCTGCACAGACCCCCTAAGAAGAAAGTGCACAGGTTTCCAGAAAAAGATCCTGAAAAAGTCCAAACTCAGAGGACCAGAGATTGGATGAGGGTCAAGGGCATCAGTTCAGCAGCAAATTAAAGGACATCAGGAGCTATGCTGTTCCCTCCACACAGAATGGCAGTCACTTTGCAGCGTCTTTGCAAAGGGCAAAATTTGTCCCTAATATGGGTGGAGGTCTGAGACTGAATAGGGGCAGGAGCCTAGTTCACTTGAGGATACCAAAAAGAAAAAAGAAAAAAAACACAGAAAAAGGAAAAGAGATTTAAATAACAAGATAAGACATAAGACATAACTGAGAGATTCAGAAAATCCAATATTAGTTTTCTAGGAGTTCCAGAAGGAGACAACATAGCTAATAGAAGGAAAAGTAATAATCCAGGAAGTACTAGAAGAATATTTTCTTGAGCTGCAGAAAGACTGTGTAGGACTTAGATCACAGGGGTCTACTGAGTGTGGGGCAGCAGGGTCACTGCAGAGTACACAGTTCTAGATGCAACCTGACACTCCAAGAACAGAGATACAACTGCAAGCTTCGTGACAGGGGAGAAAATTCGAGCCACTTGAAAGAAAGCTAAGTAGACACGTCGGCAATGCTATGCTAAAAGATAGTGACACTACTTTTATAGAATTCTAAGGGAATGTTATTGTAACTCAAGAATTCTACCAGCTGCCAAACTGATTTCTCTCATATGTGATGGCAAAAAAGGCACGTTCAAAGACACAGAAATTATATCACCCAAATACTCTTTGTTTAAAAACTATGATTACTTGAAGTTCTGTTCTAGCCAAGAAAAAAAAATAAGCTGATATAGGGAACTGAAGAAAGGAGAAGACATATTATGTAAGAAAATATAATGAGCACTAAAGCCAATAATTGATAATGCGGTTGCAAAGTTTAATTTAATTATTAGAGAGAAGTTTTAAAAGATAACTTCCATGATTGCAATGGATGAGTTAGTAAAATCACTAAAATAAAAAAAAATAAGGTGAGAATTATTATGGAAGGCAGACAATCACAATTCCATCTC